>CABIKL010000661.1:0-20080 GCA_902196195.1 Aptinothrips rufus
CCATAACATACTCTAATGCATACGAACAGTCCCATTCCGCTTATATTGACACCGTCTCATTATTTCACAAAACTTTGTAATTGAAACAACAGCCGCCATCTTGGTTTTGCACTTTTGTTTAGTTTATCTCGCATTTAAATTTAGTGATGGTACTGACCTCAAAAACCTGCCTAGGCGGAGTAAAAGACTTCGATCTTTCGTATGGTTTCCACCAATTTTGTGGTAAAAGCTGAAAACTTGACGAAAAGTTGTGGCTAACCTAACTGGGCGGGTGGGCTGCTGTAGCAATGCGCATTTTGTACACATTCAAATATCAAACGTACTCACCAGTGCACTTTCAGACAATAAGTAGTCGATAGAGGAACGCTTCTTGAATCATGATATCCATCAGTGGCGAAAAACGATGCACTGCAGGTCACGCAACTCATTTGCACTAAATTTAAATTCAAGCGGTATAAAGTTCAGAACGTTTCCGCCATCTGTCCCAGGTCCCGAGCCGAGGCGCTGCGTAACGTCGTCTCGGAGATCCCGACGCTTCTATCGATACTATCGAGTCGAGAAGACATGGCGGCTGTTGTTGATAGAAGCAGGATGGAAGCGTGTGTGTTGAGAATTTATTCTTTCCATTCTTACAATCGCACGCAACTGTCTCTCTACGTCGTTCGCGAGCTTTCTGCTTTGGCGCGGGCTGGGCGCGCCGCCGCATTACAGTACAGTCGCGCGAAGTCACCGGCTGGACCGGAAAAGCTGTTACGCATCGCATGGCAGGCTGTTGCTACTCACGAGAGACGGGCCGCGGAAACGTTGATTCTGAACTTTTAATCGCTTGAATTTAAATTAAGTTCAAATGAGTTGCAGTTTTTTGCGATATTTAGTTGTAGTGAAGCTTCGACAGTGCTATGGCAAGCTTGAATAGGCACAAGGTCGCTCAGCGCTCGAGCGCTGTAGTGGTGCTGCCGCGCGGAGTAACAATAATAATTCGTGCATGACCTGCAGTGCATCGTTTTTCGCCACTGATGGATATTATGAAGCCTTCCTCTTTCGACTACTTATTGCCTGAAAGTGCACTGGTGAGTACATTTGATGTTTCAATGTGAACAAAATGCGAGTTTGCTATAGCAGCCCACCCGCCCAGTTAGGTTAGCCACAACTTTTCGTCAAGTTTTCGGCTTTTGCCACAAAATTGGTGGTATCCATTCGAAAGATCGAAGTCTTTTACTCCACCTAGGCAGGTTTTTGAGGTCAGTACCATCACTAAATTTAAATACGAGATAAACAAAAGTGCAAAACCAAGATGGCGGCAGTTTTTTTCAATAGGGTACTCCAATGGAGCCTGAAACGGAAGTCGAAGAACAAGCGGAGGTACACAAACAAGGGCAAGGGGCGAGGAGGTAAGGAGGAGACGGAAACACGACCGCCTGCTCACCCCTCGCCCTCGTTTGTGTACCTCCGCTTGTTCTTCGACTTCCGTTTCAGGCTCCATTATGGAATACCCTATTACAAAGTTTTGTGAGATAATGAGACGGTGTCCATATAAGCGGAATGGGACTGTTCGTATGCATTAGAGTATGTTATGGCGATCGATTGATTTCAACACTCTTGTGGACGCAACTTGTTAGTCATGAACGTTTACTGCGAATACGACCGTCTCCCATCACCTAGACTATTACTCGGAATGTTGTGTTGAGAGGTCAGCACATAGCATGATTCGCGAAAGAGACCCATCCCTGCTCGGCTATATATGAATACAGAGGTACCACTCGAGAGCCGAACGATTGCGATTCACCAGGACTCTGTACATTCATGCGCAGGATATAAGCACTTACAAAATAAATCAGGCGAAAAACAAGCAACCGGCTCAGAACAATGAGCACTTGGGCTGGCCATACCCGGCTGGTACTACGACCCTCCCCGGCCCGGCCCGGCTGTAATGACGAACTCCTCATCCACCACCCCACCCCTCCCCCCGGCCCCACCCAAACCTCCTCAACTCTGCCGGCTGCACGGTTCGGCATATATCAGAATTTGAAAGTAATAAAACGCAGATAGGGTTGAAGCAGAGGCGCGTATACTCGAGAGCGGGGTGGCGTAGCGTGGCGCGGCGTGGCGCGGCGTGGCGCGGCGTGGCGCGGCGTGGCGGAACGTGGCGTGTCAGGGTACTGTATGATTGCGGTACAGAACAGACTTGCACTTCGTCGTCCATTATACGCTTCTGCGTCTTCTTCTTCTCCTCTCCCAAGTGAAAGTGTAGTTGATAGTTGACGTAATGTCCATCACAAATCTTGAACATTAGCGCCTGGATCCGAACTACTGCTGATCAGAAGGTCAGTTCGAACAGAATGGGCGTTGATATATCCATCAATTCGAAGTGGGTGTGTGCTGTGGCTGTGTCCGAACTCCGGAAATCGTTCACTTCCTTCATCGTGTTCTCTCTGCTATGCGTACCCAAGTTCAAAAGGGAGGGAGGACGGAGAAAGACCGGTGACTCTCACTCGCAGTTTTGACTGTACCCCATGACTGCCCCGCCCCGCCCCGCCCCGCCCTGCCCCGCCCGGCGCACGCTCGCGGGGCCAACACGTGACTGCCTTTAGTCTCCCTGCCGCTGACACGCGCGCGGTACGTCCTGCCGATGCGTTACGGAGTGGCGTGGCGTGGCGTTCCAGGACAAGCTGCACCCACGCCTCTCCCCCACCCCCACCCCCGCCCCGCGCGTCAAGGGTGCATGCGAATAAAGACGGTCTTCCATTATAAAGATATCTGAGGAATGGAATGGAATGCTCCGTCTGTGCAGCACGACGCCACGCCACGCCACGCCACGCCACGCCAAGCCACCAGTTTTAATCACGGCGGACAGCAGCGCTAAAAACCCCAAGAGCAGCCTCTGTGATTACGACGCGCGCAACCAATCATCCATCCAGACTTTGATGTCGGAGGTCATCTTGTTCGTTGGGATTCACTAGGGTGTGCTCGCACAACCTTTCCCTTCTCCTCGGTTAGGTTAGGATAAGGTTTTTGGTTTGGTTTGTTGAGAGCTTTAGGGCTCGTAGTTGTGCCCGCGCTAAGGTTAGGCTCAGTTAAAATTCAGTCAGTGAAGGACAATCGCAGCATTGCTAGCCAAAACCCCATGCATATGTGGCAAGGACGTCCGTCGCATTGAGTGTCTCTCGAGCGCGGGGTATGACGAGAGCAGGGGCAGGACGTCCGTCGCATTGAGGGTCTCTCGAGCGCGGGGTATGACAAGGGCAGGGCGTCCGTCCGTCAGTCTCTCGAACGTGGGGCATATGACAAGGCAGGGTGTCCTATCATTGCTAAAAGAATCCGCCAGCGTCGATACTACGCGCGCTGCGGGAAGATTTCTGTGTTTAAGAGATGGAGCATGGGGTATTGACAGTCGGACTTTCCTGGTGGCGATAGTCAGTGTTGCCAGAAAAGTAGGCTAAACGTATCCCAATGACACCGGTGTGGAGCGGGCTGCATCTCAGACTTCCTACACTAGGTAACTTCTCAACCATAATGATGATAATTTGCCTAGTAGACAGCAGCCCACTCGACACAGGTGTGTTTGGGCTACATTTTGCCTACTTTTCTGACACCACTGGACAATCCGTCACATTGAAAGTTTCGCACGTGGAGTACATTAGTATATCGATAAGGCAGGACGACCGTCGCATTGAAGGTCTCTCGAGCGTGGGGTATACGACAAGGAGTCTCCACCGGATGATATGGTTCACGCGTCTGGTAGTGACCTGTGGAGCTCGGGGACCCGGTAATCGACGCGGTGCTGGGTGGTCTTCGATAGGGACCTGCAGGGTCAGACGTGGCGTGGCGCGGCGTGGCGTGGCGTGGCGGGGAGCCGGCTCAATCAGAGGAATACTAGAGAAGACGACAACGAAGCCCGGCTCCCTGTTGTGTTAACGCGGGGTATGATCGTCGCGCCGCTCTTTATTGTAAATCACCCCGAGTCGTGCGGGAAGGACGACAGGGTGGGACGGGGCAAGCGGTGACGACCAACGAGCGGGTCTAGTCAGACAGAGTGAAACAGCGATACGGTCAGCACGGGGAGCGAGTGAGACGCCGCTAGGTCGGGTCGACCTCGACCCGCCCGTTGCTGATCCCTGGGGGCCAGGCAGACTGTTGTCCACATCCTCGTGCCGTATTTTCCTTGTCGATTTTGAGTTATGGTCTATCGGCGGACACGTGCCCCTATCGGCCATACCAAGGAGCGACATGTGGGCGGGGAGGAGTAGCGGTTACGTGGCGGGGCGTGGCGAGGCGTGGCGAGGCGATACCGGGCGTGAGAAACAACTGATCATGTCTGCCGTTGCCGTGAATGAAAGTAAGTCAGGCGCTCAAACCTTTATCCGCGCTTGCCTCTATATTTTACGATTGCTGGTTTGGATTCGACGGGTCTTAGGAATGTAGTGACAACTCGGCTGCCCCCTTCGGCTTATTTGGATGCAAAATGCAAATACTTCTTGCTGCCGGTACTCCCTGCCCGGGGCTGCGGCAACGGTGTCATGCGCCGCATGCGCCGAGAACACGGTAAAAACGATCCCTTGAAATTCAAGGATAGGTGGATTTCAAGGACGCGGATATGCTTAAAAGTCCATAAGGACCCTTGAAGTCATCCACCTGTCGTTGGATTTCAAGGAATCGTTTTTACCGTGAAAATCCCAGTTATTTTCAATGTGTTTCCCCCATTTTTTTCAGTATCGACTAGAATTTAATCGCCTAGTTACCCGTTGAATGAGCTCAAAGAACACGTATGGGGGACATGAGGAGGCGTCTTTGTCAAAGTGAGAAAGGATGACGGAGAGAGGTTGGGCTGGGGTCAAAAAGTGGCCTGAAATCGAGGATGTAATGTACGCACGCTGCCTAAATATAGCATTCTATTCTCAGTGCTCGGCGAGTTATCGCCCAAGCTGTAGCTGACTAGCTGGAGTGATTTGTATAAAACTATCCGTGTCTGGAATGGTTTCATACCGGGTTCATACCCTCGCAAAAGCGAAGTATCGATAGCAACCTAGGTAAATTTCCTGTAAACTTTCTCTGAGTAGAAATGTTGCAGGCCTGCCAGTCGCAGCAACTGCAGTAAACGACTTTTTTTTTCTTCAAATTCGGTCCGTGATCCTGTAGATTCTTATCGTAATAATAATAATACACCTCGCATGCTCGAGCTGTGCAGAATGGAATGATAATGAGGAGGTCTGACAAGCGGACGGAGTGTGACATTCAGTCAGCCAATGATTTCTCCCGCTGCTCCCTGCTGCGTCCCTCTCCTAGATCCGGCCGTCGATAACGTTCATCAGTATGAAGTTTGGAAACCAGTCACTCAGACAACCAGGAGAGGAAGTGAACCCTCGGGCCCCGTCTCCTCACTCCATATTCTCTCTCCACTCAGTCCCTTCAAACTCACAATGGCCCCTCCAGATTCTCCCCTGAGATGGCGCGTACCTCACCTGCGCCGCCTGCTGCTTCTGCTCTAGATCTGAGCCAGTAAGTTGTGAGCCTCGGTTTTCGTAAGGTGAAAAGGAACCGCCAATGCTGGTCCGCGTATTTCTTAAAATCCATAAATTTCCCACAAATTTTGTCCATTTTCTCTGAAATTTTGATGTGACATTCCTTAGATTTTTGAAAATTGACAACCAGTCTGAAATTTTTGAACCATTTTTCATTTTGTTTGAAATTTACAACAACTTTCAAGTAGTGCATCAACCTTCACCTCATTCGTCCGCCGCTGACTAGCACAGGCAGACAGTCGGTTGCTATGGCGTCACGAGTTGCAGATCGGATAGTTCTGCACGGACGCCTGTCTGGATTCTGATAGGCAACCCGCACTGACCTATTCTATTCTATATGCTCCACCGCACCGTGTCGGCACGCCAGACAGGAGGAAAAGGGAGGGGGGGAGGGCATTGAGGGCAAACAGTGAAGGGGTGAGGCATAGCGTCTGTCTCGACGCACTAGCCTCGTGTCAATCCCTGTAGAAGGCACACGCTGAATAAATCAGGATGTCAACCTTCAATGCGGCCGGTGTGAGTAAGCCGTCCAGGGAGGCGAGACTATCCTCGGGTCGGGCTAGCCCAGAGATCAGCGACGGTCGGGTCGAACTCGACCTAATCTCACTCTGGCTCTATCGGCTTCTTAGTGATGCGAATCGAATTGCATTTATTTCTTTTTGAATCGAACCAATTCTCACATTTTTTTGGAGTCGAAACAAAGTTTTTGTAATTACTAAGATTAGCTAGTTTAGTAACAGTTTAGTGACAACTTTGTGATCAAGTAGAACGAAATTCTCACTAGTTCTAGATATGTACAAGAACGCAACTAAGTCTGAACAAGAAGGTCCTTAATGTGGAGAGGGTACAATAGCGCCGCCCAGTTGCCTTTTGTAATTTATGGACGGGCCCCAAGGTACGGTGTAATGTTTTATGCGGCGCGGGGCTGGCTATTCGCATCGTGCCTCGGCATACACCTCCTTGAAAGCCCGCGACGTTGAAAGCTGCGCGCTTCTGTTGTCTGTCTGGATAGCGATCGTGCCGCTTTGTCGCGTCTTATTGCGCACGCATATGAACAAACAGTACTCGAGACGGCTGTTAATTATGAATGGGAGGGGGTGGGGCTCCGAGAGGCCGTCGCAACCTAACGATCCTGCTCGAGAATGGAGAACAATGGTTGCAACGCAAAGACACGAAAATCGCAAAAAAATACCAGCAAAAATTAAATTTTATATTTTGAATATTCCGCGTTGTGTCTGAAGAGACCTCACGTATCTGCAAAATGTGACGTCATAGCGTCTTCATGCCGCTCGCGCCAATCAGTGGTAGATGAGAGGTAGGTGAAGGGTTATGACGTCACATTTTGCAGATACATTAGTTCACGATTTTGTCGTGTTTCTTTTTTGTTGTTTGAAAAAAAAACTTTTATCCTTCGTAGGGTTCTTTTTATTATTAATATCTGACCACAATCGCAGCAATGCGTGAGTCATACGACGTGTCTGGACAGACGGGAGAGGAAGGGGATTATAAAACCTTAACGGAGATAATTGTGGACCGGCCCTCCACCAGCTATATATCTCCATAAACTCACAATAGCAATAATCTAACGCGTGGGGCCTAATCTCAGTCGCCGACACATAAAAAAAAAAAACTCCCACGGATGATCCCCACAAAGAGGGAATCAGTTCCGTACTGACCGAAACCCACTCCCAACGCAACTGAGCAAGGAGAAGACCCCATAAATTACCGAAAGCCAGGCTTAGATCTAGCAGAAATACAGAAGCAGTTAAAGAAATTTTGTTCGAAGTAGCGCCAGCGTTTAACAGTCATATGTAAACTACGTTGGGTGTATGTCATGCAGTGTCTTGGCGTAACAGGCTGGTCTCCCTTAATGTTTAAGCACCCCTAAAAGTCAAAATAATCTGCCGAGAACTGTATTTATGTGGTAGTGATCAGTTTTACTTCTAAACACCTGAGTAGATACTCAACACGATTTTGTGCGTGAAAACGCGAAATGTCGTTGAGAACCGTAACTTAAGCCTAAACGACAACCCCCTTTAAAATTGACAGACAACCTTCTCTTCATCCGCCGATCAGCTAGTAACGTATATCCTTGTAAATATTCATGTACTTTACGTTATTTACCGATATTAATTGAAATTTCCAAAATTTTAGTGAAATTCTATATAAATTTGGGTGGATGTTGAAAATAAAAATTGTTAATGTGGGTAAATGTCAACATTATAGTTTTTGTTCAAACGACAAATTCAGGATAAATATAAATGAAATCAAATATGGCTTTTATACGCGTGAGCGGGATATTTCTTCAATTGGTTCTTTATTCATCTTAGTTTTTACGACTCCGCTTCTAGAAGGGCTATGATATGATCTCTGACGCGTAAACGAGTGTCATCGCAAGTCAACACAAAATTCTGTTAATTGGTTTTATTCCCACATGTCCAGTCCAAGAGCTGTAAGAGGGGGCACTTGTCGCCCGGAGCAGACCAGAGATGGGCAAGGGGCGGGTCGTGTCGGCATCGGTGCGATGCATATCACTGGAAGGGGAGCAAGTAGTGAGACAGAGCGAGACCGGGTCGAGCGCGACCCGCCCGTTGCTCACCTCTGGTGCCGACCCGACCCGACAGGACCGCTTGACCCTGTCTGTCCTCTCCACCCCGCTGCAGTGAGCAGCCGAGCAGCCGAACTCACAGGCGTGAATCAAATTAGAGGGGCAATTTCCTGAAACATATAACCGAATTTTGACGAGTTGGTGTGAGGCGGGCCCTGCTCCACAGCACAAGCACACCCGCATGGAGAGGAGGGGGATGCGTCGAACTACATGAAGTCCACTTTCAATAACTAGCCACTGCACTTTGGAGTGCTAAACTATTTTTAAAAAAATTTACATTTTAATGCATATTTTGTATTACCAACATGGCCTCCGGGAGTGATCTGAGGTCTCCGACCAAAATTAAAAATCGGTGGAAAAAAGGGGGAAAAGGTCTCTGCTCAAAAAGACGAGCTGTATGAAAAATCGCGTGCTTATATTTTCTTTCAATACCCCCCTCCCCCCTCCCCCGCCCCGATTTACAGTTTTGTCCATACTCTCCCACTATAAACGTACTTCCGTCAGCCCGATTACTGAGAGCGATCGCTATATCCGCGTGTGTTGGCTCATCTCATCGTGTCTCACCCCCTCACCTAAAGCAGCGCGAATGGGAAGAAGAGCTTGTTGTCTCTCTCACACCTGTTCAGTTTACATAAGTCTGCCTCTTTCTTTGCGGCCCGTGGGCCACATTTTCCCCACCATTGAACCGCAGCCTTTTAGGCTCCGTACATCACCCATAAGGCCCTGCAGCGCCGCCGTGGGTCGTTTACGCTGCAGTTCTGTAGCGGGCCACCGCGCCGCCCAGTTTATACACACGTTTCTGCACTGTTGATCCATCTGGCAGTTGCCACGGATCAGCACAAAGAGCGAACGAAAGGGAAGGGAAGGGATAGGAAGGCGAAGGCCGACCTAAGACACGTCTGTTATTGGCATATAGGCCCAGACATACCGCTCATCCTTCTTATGCTCTGCTTTGGCTTTGGCTTGGCGTGGTCTGAGGTCAGATCTTTGAAGGAGAGAAGATTAAAGTCACCTTGAAACGAGCCTACGGAGAAGCAGACGTGACGAGCGTTCGCAGAAAGTTGATGCGATCACTCGCCCCCGGATTCTAGGGCAACTTAACCCAGACCAGAAACCAATTGTAAACAATAATTTTAGAGGACATTTTGAGACCTATTCAAAATCGCGTTTTGCGGCTTCCTGATCAATTTGAAATGAGTGTCAAGATGACTTCCAAAAAAGTTAATTTAAGGCGATGTGCGCGGCAGTGTACTGACTGACGTTTTAGTGACGACTTTCAACTTTTTCTGCCCTCTTTATTGCGCATTTAGAATGTCAATCCGTCTCTACATTCTACCAGGAAAAGTTTAAATTGAACTTCGCGGTCGGGCAATCATGAGTGAGCCTTTGTAATTGCACGGCTGGCACGACTGATCACCTGCGATTGGCCGGCTGCCTGTGCACCGGCGCGGAATCCCAGGCGGGAGTTATTTGAATTCCAGTCTGCTCCCACTCAGACGAATGTTATTCTACCAGCCATCAGGCATCCGCAGCGTTCTGATCGTTCGCGGGAATCGGGATGAATGAAGCAGCATCGGTCAATTCTCCATATCGGTTTGGATTGCAGTGCGGGAAAGGCAGTGCTGCCGAAAAGAGAAAACTCCTGTCTCACTCCCTCTCGGAAAGACTCAGGTAAGAGGAAAAGAGACATAAATTACTTATTGCACGGCGAGCCTAAGGTATCCCTTTTGATGCAGCGGAGCATCGGTCGGCCGATGCCTGCCGGGCGCAATCCAAAAGAAGCCCCCCACCACCCGCCAAGCATCAAATAGTGTATTCCCCCTCCACCAATTCGGTGGTGGGGGGCTTCTTTTTTATTGCGCCCGGCAGGCATCGGCCGACCGATGCTCCGCTGCATCAAAAGGGATACCTTAGGCTCGCCGTGTGGAACACTTCTTTTGGCAACACTGAGTGAAGCGAGCAGAACGCGGCGCACAAAGCGCAACGACCAAGCCCGGTCGAGGAGGAATGCAATTAAAGGCCTAATACTGCAACTAGTAACACGATCGGGTGCTGGGCGCGATTCCCTGTGTGAGGATAAGGGCAAAGCCCTGCAGAGGGATGAAACGAGAGGTCAGAGGGCGCCCAGCCCTTCATAGGACAGGTAGGCACCTCAACAACATGCAGAGGTGATTAGCTGGCGACGGGAGGAGCAGGGGCGCTACCCTTCAATGCAGCTTGCAACCCTTGCCAATGAAGTCCCGCCACCCTCACCGCCACCCCATCCCCTACACCCGCTCCCCCTCCCCTCACCACCGTCCCCCTCCCCGGACAGCCGCTCCCCCCTCACTCCTCCTCAGGTCCTCCTCTGGTTTCGAAAGCACATTCAAACGTCACAGAGCGTGTTTGGCGGGAAAGCGGAAGGCTTTAATAAGAGTTGAATTTCAAATGGGCACGCGGCCGGGCGGGGCGGGGCGGGGCGGGGCGGGGCTGGAGAGAAGGTGCTACCCTCGCTGCAGCCGCCCATTGCACACGGGGCCGCGGGGATAATGAGTGAGATCAAAGGAGTTGCGACAAGAACCATACCGCTGTCAAGTAGCAGGCCGAAACCCAGTCAGTATTCCCGGAGAGAGCTTGAATGGGAGGCAGGGAAGGACAAACTGCAATCGCCTGCTATTAGGGGCTTTACCTGCCGGGGGGGGGGGGGGGGGGGGGGGGGATGTACTTGTCGCCCCCTCCTGGATCCGCGCCCCGCGCCTGCCGAAGCAGAGGGAGCGACTTGAGGGGCGCGGAACAGGCCCAGGAGCAAGTACTTATCAGGGACATCGAAAAGATGTACGTCCGAACGCGAGGAGCGCAGTAACGAAAGTAATATTTATTCTGGGTATGGGAAACAGTACATGTCATAACAGTAATTGCACATAGAGTGCGCCGCTTATTAAGTGTAGGATTCCGACGGGTATCGAATCCGGAAAACTGACTGTCAATTCCCTTGTGCTTCTTAACCCCTCCCTTCCACTGTCAGTAAGCACCGTACGACGCGGACGCGTGTCTGCGTTGTGTTATTCGCACGCCTGTCTGATTTGCATGTCAAATAACGACTCGTCGTCATCAGGACTCGCACAGACTGGAGCGCAGCGGGTCCACGCACTGTAAAAATTTTAGTCGTCATTTTGACGACAATTCCATGGCTAATTATTTTTACAACAGTGTCGTCATTGCAGCTTGATGACACTGTCGTCACTCGTACAAAATGCATAGCAGCTTTGAGCCTGTATGAAGACTCTTTCGTCAGATGCGACGAATGTGCCGTTTAACTGGCAAGGATTTGTCGTCATTTTGCTCAGATGAAAATGTCATTAAAATTTTTGTTGTCAAGTGACGACAAATTCTTACAGTAAAGCTCCAAACGCAAGTGTTCTTTCTTCTTTTTTTGCGTTATTATACTGGTACGAGTACTGGTTCTATCTACCCCAGTTTTCGTCCGCTTCAAAAAGAGCGCGTGTGGAACAGCGCGATTGGCGCGAGGTAACCAACCGTTGGAGCACCTAAATCGCTACTGGTCCATCGGTATTGCTGAGCCTGTCCCTTTCTCTTCTCAGTCCGGTCTTCATGTCGATGGTTAAGCAGCTAGTATGGGCGGGGAGTGGGAGGGAGAGGGTGGGATTGTGGGAGGGGGAGCGCCGCGGCCGCGCCTAGCCAAGTGCAGAAAGGGGATGTTTTCCAGCTTAGCGATCATCGCTGTCAGGGTCAGCGCTCGCAGGCCTTCGCTCGCGGCCTACCCTTTCCCTTGAGGGATCAGCAACGGGCGGGTCGCGTCGGCGTCGATTCCTCTAGAGTGAGAGGAACGACTCGGTCAGGGTGGGGAGCGAGTGAGATGGGAAGGGGTCGGAACCCGACCCGCCGTTTGCTCGTCTCGTTTCTCTCCCCTCCCCTTCCGTGCCCTGGCTCAGCCGCCCTCTACTTGTGCTCCACTTGTATCATGACAACCGGTTTCCCAGTTAGAAGTGAGACCGCGCGGCAGGGCAGGGCAGGGCAGGGCAGGGCAGGGCAGGGCAGGGCAGGACTGGCCACCCCCTATCATGACAAACGAGTTAGCCCCGAAGCCACTGTCGCTCTCAAAACAAACACTCCCCCTCAACCAACCTGTTCTCCCAGTAACAAGTGGAGCTGTTATTGCTCTGCTCTTCGTAATGAGGTGCATGGTATTGAAATGAGGCGCCATTGGCGTAGCTTTAGGATCAAGACTAGTAAATCCTTCAGAAATTGTTCCTAAGTTTCTGCGATTAATGGTTGGTACTGCTGCACAATGTTTGGCGTTCAGGATTGAAACAAAGATGCATCAGTTAGTTTTGACTTGGGCTTGTAGGAACCATCCGCAATGCGTTCCCATCGATGGATGTTCCATGGAGGGCGGCTCCGTTGGAATGGAGAATCTCGTCGGCATGTCCACATAACGGAAACCGAAATTACCCCTCAGTCTTTCCATGAATTCAATTAGGTATTTGCTGAGAGCGACTGCAGGCCTTCCCGCCCTCCCACCTCCCCCGCACCCCATGCTCTCTCTCCGCCCCGCCCCTCAACCCCTCCGCGCCGAGTCGAGCCGCAGGTTTATAATGTCTTGCACCCTTTATCTACCCAGCCCACCCCACCCCTGCCCTGCTGCAAGTACCTCGGCCCTTCCGCTCTTTGTAATCCGGTTCTTCTCTCCTCTTGTCCTAGCTAAATATCGCTCCAGCCAGGCTCCAGGCAGGCTCCAGAGTGAAAGGGATGGCAATGATGAGAGACGATGAAGAGCTACATGGCCCAGACTGCATACAGTTCTTTTCTAAACTACTTTATCTTAAATGTATCGTAAACTTAGAAGATTGTACCGCTCCGAGAGACTAAATTTCTGAATAATTTAGAAGTTATTTAACTCAATTAAGAATAAATTCACAGTAAATTTAATAAAGCCAGATGAATTCACAGAAAATTTACGTTTGATTTAACGTGGGTACGAGCTAAATTTAATCTTAATCTTCAATTTTCTGACGGTTTTTGAAAAACGTGCTTTAATTTAGATTAATTAATAATAATTTCTGGGAATTTAATCGAATTTAGTACAAAAATTTCCACCCAGTTGAGAAACATAAGGGAAAGTCATGACAGACTCTATATCACTAACGTCTACTAACGAAGGTTAAACCGTGTTAACCTAGTTGCCGTGAGCAGGAGGTGTCTCTGGAGTTTGCACGGTAAAAAGGATCCCTTCCAATTCAAGGACGAGTGGATTTCAACGATGCGGCTGTGCTTAGAAGCCCATAAGAACCCATTGAAGTCATCCTCCTATCCTTGGATTTCAAGGAATCGTTTTTGCCGTGTGGTGTTTCTGTGAATGGGAAGCTCGACGCACGGGGTAGCGCCGCCTACGGGCTACGCCCTTCAAGCACTCGTGGCGCGTGGCACAGCACTAGTCAGCGCTAGGTATCAAACTCAGGCAGTGAGATGCGTCTAATGGGGTCTGTTATCCTCATCCCTGCCCGACTCCGGGATGAGATGAGGATGAGTCATTATCTTAAACACAATGCCTGCCCGGCCGTCCGCCCGTCGACTTAGGACCCCAACCCCCGCCCCCTCCCCTCATGAGTTCATCCAATCAAGCCGAATCGGATTGCGCGCGTCATCGCCAGGATCCGATCCTGTGTGTGCGAAACGCAGGACAGCCCTGCTTCCACCATAGCTGCGGCGCTGCGGCCGACAGAGACGAGCAACGGGCGGGTCGAGCTCGACGCGATCTCACGCCGTCTCAGTCACTCTCTTGCCCGGTCCTCATCGCATTCTCTCACTCTGCCCGCCCCGGCCCGTTGCCTGCCTCTGGAGACCGGGCTCCTTAGCGGGCGATTTAGAGCCCCAGCCGCCTGTTTCATCGCAGCTTGATCACTTATTGATTGAAAGCGCGGCCCTCGCGAGGGTGCCGCGCCGCGCCGCGCCGAGCCAGTGAAAATAATATCGAATTAGAAATCCACTTTCCCCGTTCGATGCACAATCCAGTCCCGCCGCGCCAGTCCGCCTCGGCGGGGGTCGCTACTGCAGGGCGGGGAGGTTTAGCTGGGAGGGGGGGGGGAGGTGGAGAAGAGGGTCAAGGAGGAGAGAAGGAGGGGAGGGGGAGGAGAAGGGGAAAGGGCAGAGAGCAGAAGGGAGGGTGGAGAGGAGCGGGTAAGCGGAGGAGACGGGCAGAAGGGTTATCGGTAGGGTGGGACGCAGACAAGGGGTAGCGACTCTCTTCTGAACGCGGATACAACTGTCCTGTCCAAGGCGATGTCCTCCGCAAGTGAATTTACGGGGAACACTTGCAACGCAACTGCTGCTCGCTCTGCTCATCTAAGCAGACCGGACGTGGGGGTCACTTTCCGTTTCAATTTGCACGCACTGGGACTCACTTCCAACCCTTCCCCTCCGCCCCTCCTCTCGCCCACCCTCTCCCCTCGGTTTGGGGGTGGTGGGGGCGGTATTGTTTGGTGATGATATCAGGTGCGAAGGGCGCGCATCTGGTGCCGGAACATGGACTGTGGACGCAATAAACACTCGGACATTTCCGACCCGCACCCGCCCTCCGTCTGCAGTATCCTGCAAGTGCCAGAATAGTAGTTCCTAAGTAACCCGGCTCGTAAACACTAAGTTTTTCTCAAGGATTTTCAGGTTTTCAGTCAAAAATGACATTTATCAGGCTGTATTCGCATCCTTGTTAAATTTAATATAAATTTGCCCTGAATTTATTTAAGCTAGATAAATTTACTGAAAAGGTACGGTAAATTTAATGATGGTAAAAGCTACTAAATTTAATCGAAATTTATCATTTTAACTCTTGATCCAACCTAAACGCGACCTAACCCCTCGTCGCCCATTCTTCACGCACCTAACGTAGCCTTATCCTGGCTAATGGTAATGCGTAGCTTCTCAGTCGCAATCACGTGATGGTGGCCACTCTCTCCAGCAAGTCTCTCGACTCTACATGGGGCGGGAGAGAAGAAAGCAGCAGCTAGGGAATGCAGGCGCTGCTGTCTCCACAAGCCAGAACATCGCGTAAACAAGGGCCACGAAGTTGGGTCAAGTGCGAGCGCTATTTAGGCAAGTTTTTCCAAGTTATTTCCGCCCTAAGTACTGTTTGTTCTGTGTGTTATGCGGTTGTGTTCCCCACCCTTCCTCGCGCCCTTGGTTCAAATTCAGATCGGAGGCCATCCTCCACCCCTTTACGGCAGCAGTGCTGCCAACTTTGGCTTGGAAAATTTACCGCGCCCCGCTTTGCTGGAGTAAAACAGCAGTGAAATCTGGGACGTGTAGATGGAATGAATTGCCCTTGTAATATTTTGTATAATTTTATGCGCCCTTTCAATTGATTTGCACAACTGCGGCGAGGCGGCAAGCAGTCCTAATGTCTCCACTGACTGGACTGGCGGGGTGCAGGGGAGACGCGACCCCGCGACGTGCACGGCTCACTGCGACCGGCCGCTTGTTTGCAGAGACCAGAACATAACCTAATTTATGAAGAGGGGGAAGGAATTTGAAGCTTTTCACTTTAACGGCGGATCTTACAAGCAAGGGTTCGTGAGCAAGGCCTACTCTCTCGCAATTGTGTCCTTGTATCCTGAAGGCACTTGCACTAACGCACATGAAAACTGATATGAAATTTGAACAGTAAAGCGTCCATCTTCTTAGTGGCTAGTAAAACGCAATCGTTTAAGCTTTTAGTATCGAAGTTTTTTTAATCGTAATGTGATTAGATGGTATAGCGGCATGTAGCATCTGCAATATCGAATCAATCCTTGCGAACTCTTATGGAACATGATTCCGTCCTTAATCGGCAGATCTGAAGTTCGACGAACTACCATAGTTCGAATAATTGCATCTCTCCTCCTACGTTATTTCCAGCTACGAGTAGAATTTTTATGCTGTTACTTGTGCACAATGTACTATTACAAAATAATGCTGCATTCAGAAAACGGCTTCATTGGTGCAATTCAGTAAAGATCACGTACTACGAAACACATTTTAATCATAATATTTTTGACGAATTGATGTAATTTTCGTAGATGTTGCTGGAATTGAGATACGCTAATGCGACAGGAATGTTAAACTCCGGCCCGCCGTGCTGCTTTCAGGTGCGATGTATGAATTAATTTCTTCACGATAGGTGCAGGAAATCGGGATTCAAGAACCCAGAGGTTGCTCGGATCGGCAGTGACCGGTCACGTACTACCCCTACCTCCAACCGCCGCCGCCAGGGAGCGCGCGTGGCGACCGGCTTCGGGCGTCGCGCTCATTTCGACGTGAAATTCGAGGCGCCAGCGCCGGTGCCTCCCAAATTGGAGCAAACTTCACCGCGGCTTGTTCAATTTGAAGGAGCAGTCAGGAAGCAGGGGGATGGCGCGTGCCTTGAAAATCGAAAATCCCTCCAACGCTTTATTATCCTCTTTCTCTGGCTCAAAAAAAGAAGGAGACTACGCGATCAGAGTGCCCCGTTTTCTTTTTTTTTTCATCGGGATGTACATCACTTTCATTTGAATCCCCCGCCATTGTGCCGGATGGGGAAAGTTTGCGAATAACGTGCTCCTTATGCCGGCTTATGTGATTCATTCATTTGTTCTTGCATCCCTCTCTGCGATGCCGTCCCTTCCAGCCCCACCCCCTCCCCCACTTGCCTCCTGCCCGTTCGTCCTGGGCCGCCCTTCCCGTGTCTGCGGATATAAGGGGTGCGTCCCTCTCCGTTTCGCTGCTACCCCCACCCCTCTCCTCTTTGCTGCTGGCGTCACGAGATTTCCACGGGTGTCAATCGGCGGTTGGTTCTCCTCCCGACGCAATCCTGATGGGACATTAGGGCATTTGAATGCCAGTTGTATACCGTACACTGCAAACATACAGGAGACCGGAGTATTCTGACATCCACTGCAAAATTCTAATCCTCAATAGACCATTCCGCTAAAGCAAGGAAAGAGAAGAACCTGAATAAAAACTACAGGGTGAGTATGAGAAACCTAGGCTGCGGACCGATGCCGGAAGTCTACTTGGGGCACCTTAGAAGCGTCGCAGCCTAAGCTTCTCATACTCATCCTTAAGTTTTTATTGAGGCTCTTCTGTTTTCTTGCTTTAATGGAAAATCATTGAGGTTCGGAAGGAATTTCCACTTCAAACTGCCGTCTGCGCCGCCGTTCCAACGCCTATTCGAAGAAAAATTTGCATCTGAATCGACGGCTGCTACAGGCCGGGTTAGGTTAGAATGCTCGTGTGGCAGGGAGACTTGAACTTACGTCCTTTCATATTTCTCTATTCCCCACAATGGGCCAAGCAAACAGCCCGTAGACAGGTTTCAGGAGAAGTTGAAGCGCGCGACACTTTTCCCTTCGCCTTTTTTTTTCTCCCCCGTATCCGTAGTGCACCCAGCCCAGCACAGGCTGCAGGCTGCCTTCCCTCCCCCTCGGGCGGTGCGCCAGAGATCCGCAACGAGCGGGTCGAGCCGGATCGAGAGAGACAGAGTGACGCCGCCACTGTGGGGAGCGAGAGAGACAGAGCGCTGAGCTCGACCCGAACGTTGCTCATCTCTGTGGTGCGCGCTCTGTCTCTGTCTGTGACAGCAGGGCACTTGACATCTCACTAGCTGATTGATTAGAAGCGAGGTCAGACTCTCACCGCCGCTATCCATTTCAGGGGAAGTCTCTTCGACTTGAATGCATGATGCCTGCCGCAGCCGCAGGCAGGAGCAGCCCCATTGGATGGAGAAGAGGAGCGGGGACGAGACACTGCACTGTGTTCCACTGTATTCTAAAATAGGTTGAAATTCACTCTCTTTCGTATATGGTGACAGCCAAATACTGTTGCCTCAAAATTAATGTACTCTGGGATCTATTATTTAACTTGTGCCAGATAGAAATATTGATCATCATACGTAACCCGTCACAGCTCGGATATGTTGATCAGCATGCAGCTGGCATGTTCCCCTGGTATTGCGGCTCACTTGAACAATGCGGATGTATATTGATCAACATATCTTGGGTACGTTTCTTGAAAATCATATTATAACTACCAACAAACAAACCTCAGGAATGCTGATCAACATAATTAGAAACAAAGAAAGAGTTGGATAGCGTGTAAGCGTGTTAACGCTAGTCACTGTCAGATGTCGATGTCACCTACCAATAACAGCTTATCCAGCATAACAATAACAGCTCACCCCCGCGCTCGCTAAACCGCCTGACCACGTGCCCAGCAGCACCTGTCTCCTGTCCGATATGTAGGAGGGCTCGGGCCCGAGCTGGAAGGCCGCGAGATAGTAGAAAAGAGAGAGGCTGAGCGAAGCCTCATATTGGCACGAGGCCATCCAAATTGTTGCAATAGAAGGGAGAAGTCGTTCGAATCGAAAGAGCAGTCACGGGGGATGAGGGGGGAGGGGACGAGATGAGAGGGGAGGGGAGGAAATGAGAGGGGAGGGGATCAGAAGGCAGGGGTTGAGAGGGGAAGGGATGAGAGGGGAAGGGATGAGAGGAGGGGATGAGAGGGGAGGGAGAGACGGGAGTCTGCCGGCCCCGGCCCTCTTTTCTCAGACCTAAGGGAAGGGGCGTCTCCAGGGTGGAGAGCTGACGTGAAAGGGGCGGAACCGCACGGGGGAAGGGGGACGGGGAGGGGCGGGGCACCGAGACGGGCAGAGCACGTACGCCGAATGGTTTCGGAAACCCTACTCCGCAAAGGGCTGCTGCTGCGTCCCGCCAGAGACCAAAAGGGCAGCAGGTCTGCCAACTCCCGGGCCAGACTCGCCTGGGCGCCGTCTCGTCAAATCGGCTGGAAAAGCGTATGAAACGTGGCTGTGCCGCCGGGAAACGCGGCGGGGCGGGGCGGGGCGGGGCGGGGCGGGACGGGGCGGAGCGGGGCGGGGCGGGGCGGGGCGGGGCGGAGCGGGGCGGGCCGGGGCGGGGCGGGGCGGGGCGGGGCGGGGCGGGGTGGGGCGGGGCGGGGCGGGGCGGGGCGGCTGGAGTGATACTGCGGCTGCTCGTGTGGGGAGGGCGTACACGGCGTGATATGTGACCGCCGGGTCCAATGTATGAATGTGACAGGACGGGACGCGAGATGGAATCGAGAAGACTCATGCTCATCCCTCGATAACTTTCGGACCCCCTTCAAGGTCATCTCCGACCTGACACGGACAGGCTCATGTCCAGGGTGGTCCTTTTCTTCTTCCCTTTTTTTGTTTTTATTTTTGCAGCTGAACGGTCGGTTGGTTGGGGCCTGCGCGATGCAAAATTTGTGAAACTTGCTCACTTACAGGCGTAAACGTTAAGCGTTGCTTACCTTCCGGACGGCGGTGGAATTCAGGAACGGACGACGGGGAAGGGGGTGTGGGGGCGGTGCCATTGTGTCCCCTCTGTGTCCCTTGGACTAGCGCCTGGATCCAGGGAGGCAGTACCGATAGGAGAGGTGAAATAAAACTATCCGAAACTAGAGACAGGTGTGAGCATTACTTGTTTTGTAGGGTAGAGAAGTACAGGGAGTATACACTCTTTTACAGGGTGGCTAGCCGTGAAATATATGTTTTGGTTATACTAGCCCGCCACGTGCGCCCGCTCACCCGCTCGCCTGCTGTCACCGGGTCAGTCTAACTTCAAGATTTCACGGCGCTGGCCAGCCACCCTGTATCTTTACTAAAAAATCGTTCATACACTACAAACGAATTTCAACCTTCATAACGTACTAACAAAATCGTTCGTATTACGTTTACTAACGATTTCGTTCATAATACGAACGATTTTTGTTAGTACGTTATGATGGTTGGGATTTGTTTGTAGCGTATGAACAAACCCCCAACTTCATTAGTAAGGGTGTACGAATGACGATAGCGTCACAGCACGCCGGCTGGACCTACCAAGCAACCCCTTCCCTTCGCACCGCTTCTCTTTTATCTTCACTTGGCACGGTTCTGCCCCCCCCCCCCCCCCCCCCCCCCCCC
>CABIKL010000662.1:0-20057 GCA_902196195.1 Aptinothrips rufus
TCGGCTCGGCTCGGCTCGGCTCGGCTCGGCTCGGCTCGGCTCGGCTCGGCTCGGCTCGGCTCGGCTCGGCTCGGGTGGACCGCTGCCGCCACGTTGACCGTACCCAACCCAGTCTGCGGGGAATCAATTAGTGTCGGCGTTGTTTTATGGCCGCGCGAAACAATAGACGATAACCAAGCACGTTATTTCAAGTTCTGAGCGTTTCGCCCCCTTCTTCCCCCCTCTCAGTCCATCCGCTGATTGCACGCTGGGGCCCAGCCCAGCCCAGTGCGGGTCGGGCCGGGTCGGGCCGGGCCGGGTCGGGCCGGGCCGGGTCGGGTCGGGCCGGGCCTGAGTGTGGACGGCGCGGTGCGGCCGGCCGGGACACAGCCGACATGATACCATTCATAACGCGCTGCGAATCACGCTGATATGAATACGTCAGGCTCAGTTCCCGCCGGGCCGGGCGTGGCTGGCTGGCTGGCTGGCTGGCTGGCTGGCTGGCTGGCTGGCAGGCTGGCTGGCTGGCTGGCTGGCTGGCTGGCTGGCTGGCTGGCAGGCTGGCTGGCTGGCTGGCTGGCTGGCTGGCATGTCATGAGAGCCGAGCGCGCAGAACACCACCCGAATGGCGCGGCGCAAACACGACTTTTTATCTCTGCGGAATACAACGATTTTTTTTTGTGTGCTGGAAAGTTCGTTTTGTAATTACCCTTTGCAGTGATCGCACTCGGTCGGTAAGGAAATACCTCTCTTGTATGGTACTGGATGGAAAGAGGGATACAGCGGTAATATCGATCGTCGACCCCCGTGGAGCTAGAGAGCCCCAATTCAAATACCCCAAAAATAGTAATGCAGATCGTCACTACATCGTTAGTACACGTAAGTATTCATATACTTACGGATAGTACGCATACGGAAACTCATTTTTTTAATATAAGTTGTGGGGCCGGAAGACTTCTGCAGGCCCCAACGCGGATGAAAATATTCGCGCTACCAAATAACTCCCTGTTGTTAGTAGACGATAGTACATGGTTTGTCCGTAGGCAATGTTGCGCCGCATTCCCTACCAACAAGGGTGCGCAGCATTGGGGCCGGACGATTTCTCATACTATCAACGGGAATGGCTCCGACAAAGCTGATCTTTCTCGCGCAAGTCCTCGCTAGTAGACAAAAGTAGATCGTTTGCATGTCACCAACGTGATAAAACAATGCCTCGCGGCTGCTTAGAAAATATATGGGGCCAGGCAATTTCACCTACGGTGCCCTTTCTGAGTACCACGCAGCCATGGCAGTTTCCTTTCCTTCTGCGTCAGTACTCGATAGTACACTCTCTGGATAGGCAATATGACGCAACATCGCTCATTACAAAAGTTAGTACTTGACAGTAGACTGCCTCTTGATAGGCAGTGTGTCGTCTCACCGCTCATGACAAAAGAGAGGAGTATACTGTGGCCGGACAATTTTCCCGGCCCCAATGCTGCGCGACCTTGTTGGTAGGGAATGCGGCGCAACATAGCCTACGTATAGACCATGTACTATCGTCTACTAACGACAGGGAGTAATTTGGTAGCGCGAATATTTTCATCCGCGTTGGGGCCTGCCAAAGTCTTCCGGCCTCACAACTTATTTAAAAAAAAAAAAAAACGTTTCCGTAGGCGTACTATCCGTAAGTATATGATTACTTACGAGCACTAACGATGTACTAACGATCTGCATGACTGTTTTGGGGGTATTTGAATTGGGGCTCTCTAGCTTCACGAGGGTCGATCGTCGATCATTGTCATGTACGAAGGGGAAAGAGACGGATGTATCGGCGATCATCGATTGTCGAGAACTGCCATTTATTCTCGAGGTGATCGCAGCTCCGTCTTGAGCACAGCAAGTCGGAGACGATGAACGCTGGTATAATTAGCGAAATTTTATTTGCTGTTTTCGAAAAAAATAATCGTTTTCTACCTCACACTTAGATGAACAACTTGTTTAAACTGAAATTCAGATCAAAGCGTATTAAAAACAAAATCCTGCCATGCTACTCTTGCGAGTGGCCATGCGTCTATGAATGCTATTAGACTATTTAACTGTCACGGAGGGTGGGGAGTGAACATAGACAGCTCTGTCCCTATCACAGAGGATGGCGAACTTTACGATGCGACGGGACATTTAACATAGTCTCGGCTAGGAGATATGGCTCGCCTCACGGCGCGTTGACTGTCCGGTGGAAGGGGTGGGTGGATGGGGGGGGGGGGGGAGGCTTGCAGCGGCAATGACACAGATGAGCAGCACGTACCTCTTCTCCCCGTCTCGCCTGCAAGGGATGGGGCAGTTAGATGGGGGTGGCGGTAGCGGGGCGGGGCTGGTGAGGGGGGCCGGGAAGAGGGGGGGGGGGGTCGTTAATGCCCCTCACGGCTAACGGCCATCGCGACTGAGCATGACTGACTCGCTGACGACACTGCAGCGGCGCTGAGTGGCGCTCCGCCGCTCCGTGTCTGCTCGGCCCGAGGAGCTGCAGAATGCAATTTAATTAATTCAATTCACTCCCCGCTCCCCCTCTTCTTCTTTGCTGCTGCGCTTCTGCTCTGAATTCGCGCGGGCTGCTCCGGCTGAGATCTGCACTTTAATAATGCCCCACCCCCTCCCCCACCAAACTGCGCCCATCAACAGGCTGTTTTAATTTACTCCTGCGGGATGAGTCCACCTGCGTCCTCATGCAGCCTTTTTTTAAAAGATAGCCTGCGGAATATCATGGGAGGAGAGTAGTTCACGGTCACGAATAAGTCTGTATGCACAGTACAAAAGAGTTGTTTAATTATTCACTTGATGCTATTGATGATATCAAGCTGCAGCTGTCCTTGCTGTCCTTTTAGTTGCAGTTTGCTGAACACTTTCGGATAGCAACAGCAGTTATAAGCTGCTGACCGAATCGAATTGGCCAGCGGTTTCCTCTGTGCCTGAAGCACCGCGCTTGCGTGAATGACAAATATTTTGATGAGTTTCGCTATGACAGTAGTCGCAAGCCTGGGTTACGAACTCGCCTCTGCTGTGAGGCAAGCAGTGACGCTCGTTCAGCTCGCCGCCTTCAGCGGAGAGGAGAGGAGAGCAGAGGTCACACTGCTCCGAGAGGAATGGTCTGGTGCGAGCAAAAAAAATAAAAAAAGTAAGCGACGACAGTTGCGAGGTGAAAAGTGTATTTTTCTTGTTAGCAGTACGCCTCATGTTCGTTAACGCCTTTCATCTCCTCTGCGCGGTCCTTTGTTTTGCTTCCCAATTTTAGGTCGTCAGGTTGGCAGCGCCTATCGCGGCAGGCCGCCGGGCAGGGGCAGCCCGGGGCCGCCACGCCACGCCACGCCGGGCTTGAGGTCGCCACGCTTCCGGGGCATCAGTATTCCACGGCGCATTGCCGAGAGCGAGGGGAGGGGAGGAGAGGGTGGCCTCCCCCGGGCGGGGCGGGGAGTCAGTGAGTGAGTGATAACAGGATCATCCCCAATCAACAAATAACTTCATGTCCTCTCTCAGTCGCGATCTCAACCCCTTCCCTCCCCTCGCCATTAGACGTCGCTTTTCCGGTTCAGAGGTGACCTGCGCTGTTTGAGTGCGCGGTTAGGCTGGGTACGGAGTAGAGATCTAGAAATACCTGTCTATCATTAAACCCATTCATTTGAATCTTCCCAAATTCGAAAGAGGGGCTGAACTTAAATTTGAAAAATATTTTATTTTCAAAATTTGAACAGTCAAAAGTGTAGTTAGGAACCGGTCTAGATTTACTCACTTAAAACAATTCCTTTGTCAGATAGTCATTTGTGCAAAATGCAACGGAAATCCATCCATTGTAAAGGATCCACGTATTTCAATTCTAGCCCACTGTGTTCTATCTGGAAAACAGAACCAATCAGCCCTCGACGGCTGACACCCCCTCCCACCTCCACTCCGCTCACCCTCGTCGTACCTTGGATCCACAGCGCCTGCTTTTATAGCTGCCGCCCTCCTTCGTCATTTGCACACAGAAAGGAGCAGCTCGTCTGCTGCCTGGCCATGGCCCGGCACTCAGTGCGAATGCACCTTGCTCCATGGCAGCTTTGGAATTCAGTCCGCAAGCATGCAAATGAAGTCCGGATAGAAAGGGGCTCAAGAAAATTAATCTAATCATGTCGAACCGTGAGAGAGTAGTTGAGTTCACGGTACATGTTGATGGGGTTGTGCCTTGGGTTGTGCCCACCTCACCCCGATCCGGTCCGCGACACCCCATCCCAACTCACCCCACCGCACCCCACCGCTCACCGCACCCCACCCTACCTCACCCCACATCATCCACTGTCCTACAACATAACCACCTCACCCCACTCTGCCTCACCCCACCTCCCGCGGGGCCCGCCCCAACCTGCGTCCGCCCTCGCCCCGCTCTTCTCTGGTTTGAAGTGGATCCTCTCCTCCGCCCGCAGATCAGAGTGAATGCCGTCCGCACTGCGCCGCCATGGCGCCGCACTCGATGCGTTGCGTACGACGCATACCACGGTGGGCTGTATTTTGCGATGCGAAACACGCTCCTTGGTCGTCCCGCCCCACCCCGCCCCGCCCCGCCCCGCCCCGCCCTATTCTGCGCGCCAATACTCACCGCAAATAGTAAAGACGGGTGCCGCGCGGGAGTAGCACGGCGTGGCGGGGCGCGGCGCGGTGGGTCGCAGCTAAGCAGAGAGGAATAGAGGTCGCTGAGCCTCCGACCCAAAGGCTACCGCCTCACAGAGCTCAACTCCACATTCTGATGGCCTGTCAATGTCAATGGGGGCCTTTGACAATACCAACACATAGTTAATTGAACTGGCGTGGGCGATTGCTTGGGTCTATGTCGCTATCTCATCTTGGCTGGGTCTTTAAATCCAAGGACAGGTGGATGACTTTAACAACCCTTACGGGCTTTTAAGCATAGCCGCATCCCTGAAATCCACCTATTCTTGAATTCTAAGACATCATTTTTACCGTGAGAAGTATGGGGGTAATCGCCCCTCCTCTGTGACATAAGCCCGTCTGTGTTTTGGTTCCTCAGAATAAGTAGGCCAGCTGATGGAGTACGAGTCAACCGAAGAAGAAGAAGAAGAAGAAGAAGGGAGGGGGGGGGGGAGGGGGGGGGCAGAGCGCGGGAATGGGTCTGCCGTGTTGCCGGCTAGGAGCAGAGCAGACAGCGAGCGCTCTGAGATCTTAGCACGAAACAAGAAAACTCACCGCTGCAATGCGAGGTAATTTATGAGAAGTCTTTTCCAGGTGCCGTGGACAGTTTGAGCATAAATCATGCAAAGCGAGCCTCTACCGCGAATCATTTCTAAATCAAGGCAAAATGTAAAATCAGGATAAAGAAAGATTCTCGTGTCTCGAGTATGCTAAAAGAGCAAGTAATTTACAAAAGATTGTCGACAGTCTTTTTACATTGCACATTCTTTCTCACAAAATATAAGGAGATGATGATGCGTGAAACACGATGGGAAGAGCCCTGCCAAAAACTTTTAGCTATTCATTTGTAAGAAAACGGAAATTAAAGTTGTCTCCCGTAACGTAACCTTTCCACAAAATGGGCTAGTTCGCTGGGGATTGTGAATAGTTCCTCACGCTCCACACAGAAAAACCCAAAACCAGATCCTTTGGCAACCCAAACCAGAAAATAAGGCTAAAAATAAAATTATTTTTGGAGGTTATTTTGCACCCTATTCCGAAATGATCAGGAAGCTAAGAAAACGCGTTTTTAAAATAAATCTCAAAATTACATTCAGACATATTTTTTTACTAGCGGGTTCCAGGTTTGGTTTGTTTGTGCACTGGAGCGTTGATTCTGCGCGGACGTGCCTCTGGAACGCTCAGTCGAAGAAGCCTCTCTTGACGTACTCGGGCACGACCTCCTCCAGGACGGCGCGGCACTGGGGGTCGTTGAGGGTGGCGATCTTGGTGGGGTGGTTGGCCGCGATCAGGGCCTCCGCGTTGAGGGCGACTCCGTCCTCCACGAAGCGCACGGGCAGGATGCAGAGCGTGCAGAAGACGGCCCAGTACGCTCGCTGGCGCAGGTCTCGCTGCAGGCTGGCCAGCGAGGGCGGCTCCCCGGGCCAGCCCAGCGCCGCCAGGCTGGCCGCCAGCTCGCCGTGGTAGGCACGCACGACGCGCGTGGCGCTCTCCGTGCGCACGCGCCGCGACACGGCCAGCTCGAGGAAGTAGTGCAGGTCCAGGGCGGGGCTGCCCCAGTGCACGAGCTGGAAGTCGATGAACCGCGCGGACCGAACCTGATGCCGACAAGGCGCGCAGAGTGAGGTGGAGGTCGACCTTCCTCAACTCGAAACACCACGTTGCACCGAAAAACCAAAACCCAGAATCTGGGTCAACTCAACCCAGAAACCAAGGGTAAAAAAAATATTTTTTTGGGGGGTGATTTTGAGACCTATCGCAAAATGATCAGGAAGCTTCGAAACGCGTTTTAGATTGAGTCTCAAAATCACGTCCTAAAATATTTGTTTACTTTTAGTTTCTGGGTTGACTCGCCCTAGATTCTGGGTTTTGGTTTTTCTGTGTGTGTCAAATCAAATTCTAAAAGATTTGAGGGATGCAGGGCAGGGGTAGAGGTGGGTAGTTTGAACCAGCCCTCATTACTTGTGAGGGAGCACTTTGAGAACTAAGACCCGGTTCCTCACCTGCGCGGTCTCCGCGTCGTAGTCGAACATGATGTTGTTGGACCAAGGGTCGCCGTGGCAGAGGACGAGGAAGTCGTCTGGTTTGTTGGACAGCACCTGCGAGTGTGACAGAGATGGAAAGAGCCCGTGCTCGATTGTTCCAAAGCAGGAACAATCAGCAGTCTGATTGGTGTAACGGTGCACGCAAAGTCCAATTTTTCCGGGCTGGTGTAAACGTAGGATCCCATAAAAACATACTACTTGTCTTTTAATACCGAGTGTTTAGTGTTGTTCCACGTGGAACGATGGACGTTAAAGTTTGTTCCACTGTCAGGACACTTAGATTGCCAAGTTATTAGTGTTGTCCCACGAAGACCAAGGGACGTTAACGATTGTTCCATTGTCAGAACACTGATATTTCTGATTAAACCCCCGTGACTAGAAATCCACAATTCAAATACCCCCAAAACAGTAATGCAGATCGTTAGTACATCGTTAGTACACATAAGTAGTCATATATTTACGGATAGTACGCATACGGAAACTTATTTTTTATTTAAAAGTAAGTTGTGGAGCCGGAGGACTTCTGCACGCCCGAACGCGGATGAAAAAATTCGCGCTACCAAGCAACTCCCTGTCGTTAGTGGACGATAGTAAATGCTCTCTTCGTAGGCTGTGTTGCAATGCACCCCATACCACCAAGGCGAGCGCAACATTGGGGCCGGACAGTCCCGTCAATAGTATGAGAAATTGTCCGGCCGCTCGCCTTCGTGGTAGGGGGTGCGGTGCAACATAACCTACGTAGAGAACATGTACTATCGTCTACTAACCACAGGGAGTTTTTTGGTAGCGCGAATTTTTTCATCCGCGTTGGGGCGTGCAGAAGTCCCCAGCCCCACAACTTATTTTTAAATAAATAAAAAAAATAAGTTTCCATATGCGTACTTTCCGTAAGTATATGACTACTTTCGTGTACTAACGATGTACTAACGATGTGCATCAATGTTTTGGGGGTATTTGAATTGGGGCTTTCTAGCTTCACGGGAGCCGCATCTCAGTCAAGCTGCACTGGCAGTGAGTGAGAGGTCGAGTACCTGGTCGCCCCTGTCCGGCGCGGTGCCGGCCGCCTGCTCCAGTCGCCGGGCGACGTCCTCCCCGAGGCGGGGCCAGCCGCGTGCCACCCTGGCCAGGGTGACGAGGGAGTTGGACAGCAGCGCGTGGAAGGTGGTCCTCAGCTCGGGCCCCGCCCAGTGGCCCGTGCTCGCCTCCATGGCGCGGGCGTGCTCAGGGTCACGGGCGTGCAGCGCGAGCGAGGAGGCGTGCATGCGGGCCAGCGTGCGCACGGCCAGCAGGCTGTGCGGCAGGTCCAGGCCCTCGCGACGCGGCACGTTCGAGAAGAACTGCGCAAACGTCTCAGCGTGATGTACAAACGATCACGGGCTCGAAAATTTCAGGTCAGCAAACTATTCTTGCTCCAGCCGGTAAAAGCTTTTCAGTTGTCAAACAAATTACCTTGTAGCAAATTCGAAAACGCCTGTTTGTTTCCAGCAAATATTCAACTCCTACTGAGAAAAACCAAAACCGAGAATCTGGGGCAACTTAACTCAGACAAGGCTAAAAAAAACTTTTTTTGGAGGTGATTTTGAGACCTATTCTAGAACGCGTTTTGAAGCTTCCTGATCATTTTGCAACAGGTCTCAAAATCAACTCTAAATTATTTCTTTTTACCCTTCGTTTCTGGGTTGAGTTGCCCCAGATTCTGGGTTTTGGTTTTTGCTGTGTACTACCTTAGTTTGGTCCGTAATACCAACCAGCTACCGACTACCCCCCGGTCTAGTTCCACTTGAGTTAGCGACGCTCTGAAACTAACGACCTGTCTGGCCGGCTGAGGAATCACCGCGGAACTCGAGAATTAGTGACAGCTGATGTAAGTGACGCTCCCTGCAGGCTCAGCTACTGCTGCTGCCACGAGCGCATCCACTCCTCCCCTGCACTACCGTTTACTGTCAACGAACAAGCGGGTGATAGAAATTTCGCCAATATTCGTAAATTTATAGAATGTTTTCCTGAGATTTCGATCCAGCGGGAATGCGTCGTGGAAATAGTGCTAAAATGTTATAAAAGTCATGAAACTAATCCGAATACTTCATGGTCGAACCCTAGCTAAACGCGCAAGGCGCAACACGCTTTAACATTTTAATCGGTTTGGAATGACTAGTTGTCTTCTGACAGCGTCTTGTTTAGATCGGTCTGTTCGGTCACTCCGGGTCGGTACCTGCTCGGCGAGGTCCTCCATGATGAGCGCGCCGTGTGGGCCGGTCCTGTAGGCGCGGGGGCCGATGGCCAGCTGGCAGCTGGGCAGGTGGCTCAGCCCCGCGGCCAGCTGCCGCTGCAGGGCGGGGAGCAGCTCCCGCAGCGCGCGGCTCTCCCGCAGGAAGAAGCCGCACTCGTTGACTAGCGCGCTGGAGGCGTCGCTCGACGGCATCGCCTTGACGATCAGACGCCGGGGCACGTCCGACTGTGAGCGAGAGAGAGACAGCGATAGCCTAGGCGTCACCGCGTCAGCTCGGATGGAACGTCAGGGACGCGTCGGCGCGCGTGCAAAACTAACAGTCCGCTCTGCAGAGCTCCCTTAAGATTTGTTCAAATTGCGGATAGGGTACATGACTGCATCATAACTACTCTGAAAAAATGTGAAGTTACGATTTAATTTTTTTTATACTTTATGCTTTAGTCATAACGTTACGAAAAAAGAACTCGTTGAAGGAATTTTTTTCATGCTTCTCGTCTTCAAAATAATCATGTCATTCTTCAAAAGTTCGCGATAAATGTAAACAGTGCAGATGAGAGAGTCGGCGAGTACACTCTCGCTCGAACAAGCTGATGCTGTACTTGGAGAGGAATGTTTTTCAAGTCAAACCTTGCCGACGTACGCGTACACCCTGAACAGTTCGCTGAGGTAGTTCTCGTTGGAGGCCGTGGCGGGGCGCACCCGGATGCTGGACACCTGGCCGCAGTCCTCATCTTCCTCGCGAAGCACCTGGCTCAGCAGCTGCGGGGTCAGCCAGGTGGGGACAGCTGGCTGCTGCATGCTTATGAGGAGGTGGTCGGACGGGCCGTGCTGGACTGTCTCGTTGTCTCGTGCTTGTGGTCTGCACGGTACGCATTGTGTGTTCTGCGTGTCCCCGGGGGTTCCCACGCCTGACTGTGCGCGACGGCGCGGGGTGGGGCGGAGTCTGTTTGACCCCGACCCTCACCTTCGTCACGGCAAGGGCGGGGCGAACCTTCTCGGAGAGCACGGCAGGGGGCGGTGTCTACGATAAATACGGCATGTCAGGAAAACAAACACAACACAAGAGTGAATTTTTTGAATAACTTGTTTATTAATGATATAAAATTGAGTGTACAGACGAATCTGTAGCCAGTGAGATCAAATCATCGATGATCAGAACAGGAAGTGGCAGTGATTGGGTGGGAAGAAACGGAAGGGTCTCTGTCGTGGTGAGATTTACATCCAAGTTTAATCCTGAGGAGGATCCACCGCTGTGGGAATTAAGAGCAGAGCCCGGTATAGTTTGTGCGCTACAACATGCAAGCGACTAACACGACAAAACTTGTTTTTTTCTCGGATGTTCCTTCTGTTTTAAATCTTAGAGCTGATATAAGTTAAAAGTTCTTCTATTCTAGTTGTCTACAATCCAATAAAGTCATAAATCTTATTCGCGCAGTTATTTAATTTACTTCTCTCCTTGATATAATATAACAAAGAAATTTATCTCATGTGAAGATTGACAATGGTTTGTGGAAATTGTGATAGATGGATGATAATGCTGGTCCTTAGGTTTCTTTAAGAAGACTACTAGATAACAAACATGAATGGACCCACCAAGGGCTTATAACGGACGCCATGCCGCCGTGAGCGCGCCGCCAGAGAGTAAGGCAACCTCGTTCTCAGACTGAATTCAGTGATACTATTAGTCACACAGTATGTGACATAAATCGAACGTATCGAACAGTTCATTAAATTTTAGAAACTATTGCACTAGATTTAAAAACATTTAATACATAAAAATGCAAAAAACGCGGCATACACACTAACTTGCACCTTACAATCCTATAGCAGTCCTCAAAATTTCCCTATTTCTAGGTATTCACAGCATTCTTGCCGAATCTCCGAACGTCCACGTACAGCAGGAGCACTCTACTACACGAACCGCATTCTGAAGTCAGAGTGAAAAGCCACCTCAGTTTGTTTGGAGTACCGTAATAGCCTCACTCTGAGGTCGGAGAGTTCGAAACAAGTTCAAATTTTGTGCGGTCTTCTATCTGATATTTAACAATCAAAACTTTAAAAAAAATTCACATGTTGCAATACTCAAGGGGTACGTTTTGAGTCTTACAAGTTATGAAGATACACAATCCGTACGTGGACGTATTTCGACTCACCGTTTCTTAACCATTCTTAAAACTCATCACAGTAGCACAGTCTTAAGCACAACTTTCTTAAAATCTCATGCTTTTTCTTGCAGTCTTCTACAAGCTAGAGGCAAACACTGAAGAGCTCAAACCGATTATACATCTTATTTAGTTGTTCATGAACTTCAGCGTGTTTGCATCAAGCCATTTAACTCTTTTAATGTACCATTTCTCCAAAACATCCAGAAACTTCCGAACTGATATGGACGACAATACAGTTAGTGCTACCAATTTAATCGGTCCCACCAACTCTCAAAACAGAATTTTTCTTAGACTAAATGTTACGAAATGAACCATTTTTAGAACCTTCTGTCCCGTAGCCCAGTGAAAATTAGTGATCGAAACAATGTCGATTTGAAGTCGAATGGACGCAGGTTTTTTCGAAAAGACGTCTAATCGATGTTGAATGTACGAACTATTTGTCACTGGGTAGACGGCGCAAGCTTAAATCTCTATATGACACCTTCTGAGCAAAAAAGTTTCCGTTCTGCAAATACGACTTAACCAACATAAGGGCAAAATCAATTCAATCGCGGTACAGTTGCCTCAGCATCGCCAATGGAATAAAACAAAACACAATTATTATTTATCACAACCGTTTTGTAGAGATGGCAGTGATCGTCACTAGTGCCAAACCATGCAAACCTTGCGTTATTCCAAGGTCAAACATTGCCTAACGTCCACAGTAGGGTTACTAAAAAAGACCAATAGGAAATTGCAACCTGTGGTTGGGAAAGTAAAAATGTTTTGCATTGGAACATTGTTCCCAAGGACATCCCAAAGAATGTCATCTGACTGACAACATAAAATCCTTGGGCTCATGGGTCAGCACCTTCCTGTGGGTATGAGCGTAATGCCTACTATTGCTTTAGGTCTGATGTGAGTAGGAAATGACAGTACTCCCATGGCGTCCCAGCTATAGCAACCCACGGATGCCTTAGGAAGTCTAGTGCGGTTTATTGCGAATAAATGTTCGAAAACACTTAATGATGCCAGCCTAGCGTAATTTTTATCATGTACTTTCAGAGAGACAAAACAACTTTCTCGACGAATTTAAACGTCGTAGAAACCACTGAACTTTTTTTTTCTCCCATAATTGTGGTTCGAAAGTTCTTAACAAAGCAAACAATCCATTTCTAACTTTTATTGTCAAGTTTTGGGTTGTCTACTTCTACTTCTCAGTCCAGAAACCTGTAATTGGCAGTAAACAGTCTGTATTATTAATGATCCCGAATGATAATATCCACTTGTGACAAAAAACAAAGACAGGAAGATATGAGATTAGTGGCAAGGTAGGAAGTGCTCATACATGTCATCAGAGAGAAATTAAAAAATGTACTACAAACAAGCCAAGTATTAGAGAGCTTTCGTCCATTTAGGGAGTATTTAATGATCAGTTACGTGCGCTTATTGCATTTTTATAATCTCGCAGTTAGCATGGTTGCACACCGCCCTGCTAGGTGAAGTTCAGCCGCGCTCGGCTGTTTATCTTTCTGTCGGCAAATAGCGCGGAGCTCAAAGGAAAATGTTTGCAGATAGTCCAATTGGCTCGCCTGTACACAAGCTATGCTTATGATCGGAACTCCATCAGGGATTATTATGAATTGACAACAACAACAAAATGCGAAACAACTTTCCCATTTGCAGGAAGCGAAATAATTAAACTGCTCCATCCAGGATTCTGTCCATGCTCCATGCCCATGATCTCCGCGGGGACCTCGCGGCGCGGCGCGGAGCGGCGTGGCGCGGCGTGGCGCGGCGTGTTAACTCCGTGGCTGATGCCAGCGGATTTCCATTCCCCGTCCTGAACATTCTCCTGTAGAGCTAGCAGTGGCTGCCTGTCTGGCTGCCTGCCTGGCTGCCTGCCTGGCTGCCTGCGTCCCAACAGCCCGGCACTGCGCCTGTCTCAGGATATTGCTTAGGGAGTAGCAACTGACAGACAGCGATCCAGTGCGGCGTTGCGCCACGCCACGCCACGCCACGCCACGCCACGCCACGCCACGCCACGCCACGCCACGCCACGCCACCCCAAGACACTGTGCTGCGCTAAGCCGCGAGGCAGACCCGATCCGGGTCGCGTGTCAGTCTTATCCGATCAAAGACACTTCGTTGACAAATTCAGAATAGACTCCCCCCCCCCCAAGCCCTCTCTTCATTTGTAGGAGAGAGAGACTAGGCTGGAGCTGTTAGAGAAGGCTCGACTCCAGGACAGCAGCACGCTCTGGCGGCCTGCGTCCTGTCTTGAACGTTTCGCGAAAAAAGCCATTTAAATATGCCGCCTCATAATTTTTATTTTGACGAAGTGATATTGTTGTCAGGCTCGATATGCGGTCAGTTTTAAAATGGTGCCTTATCAATGTAAAGACTCATAAAAATCCATGGAGGATTCCATTCAAAGCAGCAAGTAGGCTTCGTCGTAGAAGTAACTACTATACGAATTCTCTCTTAGATGTGGATTTCTGCTTCTCGCGTGCGGTGATATGGATTTTAACTTTTAAAATAGTGCAGGCTATTTGACAATGGGAGAAAGGGGGAACGGGCAGACACGGGGGTTGTAACCTCTTCCGATTCCCTCCCTCAAAAAGGATATATGTCTATCCGGCGTTTGAAGTTCGTTCCCGACCATTTAGGCAACCAGCTTCTTCCCGCTTGTAAGCAGACCAAAATGAATTAAAATAATAATTCTAGTACGTGCACTGACTCGGGGCTGCTCTTATGTTCGCCGTATAGAGACTCCTCCTATTCGTCCCAATTAAGAAATAAAGTGGGTGATTCTGTCCGCTCCTGCCCTGCGCCGCGCACTCCACTCCAGCCTAGGAGACCCTTGCCTCCCCATCCAACTCGCGAGACCGGGAACCTGCCCGGCACTAGGTCCTCACTCCGGGCATGCAGAGGCGAACCGCGACAACAGAAAGAAACTGAGAAACATCTTGGCGAAATCTCAATATGCACATTTCGTCAAATCAGGTCGCGTCGTCACGTCACGAACCGTCACGTCACGTCACCTCACGGCACGGCACTTCAAATCACGTCGCGTCTCGTCACGTGCCGCGCCAGGGCTTACTATCGGGGGCCGCCGAGGGCAGTGGTTTGTGTCACGTGGGGTCGGGCGGCCGCTTGGCTCGGACGCTGGCGCGGGAGCACTTGCCCGAGCACTTGTCGACCCGAACCTCGCTGATCGCAGCCTGCGCGTCGCCCGACCTGCACATGAGCAGGTTCTTGTACGCCTGCCGGTACTCGGAGCTCATCACCACGTAGATGATGGGGTTGATGCAGGTCGTCAGGTAGATGCACACGTAGCCCGCGATGTTGAGCACGCCGTCGTCCAGGTAGCCGCGGAAGGCCTTGGACACGGTGATGGGCAGGTAGCAGATGACGAAGGCGGCGAAGATGACGAGGATCATCTTGAGCAGCTTGCGGTCCTTGGCGGTCATGCGGCCCGGCTGGCTGGAGCGTCTCATGACGGCGGCCATGGCGGAGCTGAGCCGCTTGCTGCCCGCGCGCCGCAGCGAGCCGCAGGGCGAGGGGAGGGGGGAGGGCCGCGGGGTGCAGGGCGGCGACGACGCGCACACGCCCCCGCACGTGCCGCCGCCCACGCTGCTCAGCGAGCACACGGACTGGCCGTCGTCCGCGGACGTGGGCACGGAGAGGCGCGGGGGCCGCGCGTGGGGCGGCAGGGCGAGGGGCGGGGCGGGGGGCAAGGCGGCGGGGAGCAGGTCACTGGGCACGGACAGCCGCGTGCCCCGGTACATGGAGCACACCGACTGGTGGGACGACCTCTCCGTCGAAGGCCCGGACGACGCCGACGCGGCGGTGGACGTGGACGGCCCCGTGGTGGTGGAGCTGCTCGCCGGCCGCCGCACGCCGCGCTGGCTCACGGACCGGTCCGAGGACCGCGCCCCGCCCCCCGCCGAGCTGAGCCGCGACTTGAGCGCCGTCTGGCGGACGATGTAGAAGATGCGCGCGTAGCAGCCGGCGATGGCGATGCAGGGGATGACGAAGGCGGTGATGAATAGGAACTCCTTCGGGGAGCGGCCCTGGCTGTCCGGCAGGATGGAGCACGACCCGATGTGCTGGTCCAGCCCGAAGCGGCCCCACCTGCCCAGCCAGGTGGCCACCAGCGCGCCGAAGCCGCACACCCACGTGCAGCCCACCATGAGTCCCAGGTACTGGCCGCGGTACATCCTGGAACACGGAGGACACTTTATCACCCTCTCCCCTCCTCGGCTCGATTACCTTGGGGAGCGAGTCGTCCTGGGCCGACCACCGCGTCCAACAAACATCCACAACAAACTCACCCTCCCCCTCCCTTCCCCTCCCAGCCACTGCTGACTTTCTCCTCCCTCCCCACTCGCGAATGCAAAACTTTGACGCCCCATATCTCCGGCCCACCCCACCCCGTCATACTGGAGAACCGAGCAAGAAACATGCTGACAAGAATAACTTTCATCTGTGGGCCTCTGTGGCAGCGGACCGCCCCGCCCCGCCCCGCCCCGCCACGCCCCACCCCTCATCGGAGGAGGCTGTGGAGGTTATTTCCTCCCTGAGCGACGGATAAGCTTGCTCGAGGCGTGGCGCGGCGTGGCGGAGCAGTCGAGCGTCCAGCTGCAGCATCCCAGGGTGACATATTGTGGCGTGGCGTGGCGTGGCGCGGCCTCCCGAGACAGATGCCAGAGTGAGCTCCCGCCTACTATCTTTGCTTCCGTATTACATGAGGGCGGGGCGTGTGCAGGGCGTAGAACAAACATCCTTGATGGGCGACCTTGAAAGTACCCGACAGCGTAAGGTGAAAAGCGTGACGGCTCGCTCGCAGCGAATAGAGGAAGCGCCGTAGGAACATGTCTTATGCAAGCGTTTCCGCTGCGAAAGTTGCGTTACGTACGTACTTCAGTTCAGTAATGATTGATTCTAATGCTAGAACTTGATTCAAGCCAAAATGTACTTGCGATTGTTAAGTACAAAATTTGCACATGATTTAATAAACGATGACGTGGATTGCGTTGCACTAGATGTATAAGACCACATTTCTCTCGAATACACTGTGAAAAAAGTTGTCGTAAAGTTACACAACAAAGCTCTGGAAAATTTCTTTCCAAAGCACAGTTGTACATTTAAGACAAATGGTCGTAATATTTTGGAATATTGTTATGTATTTTTCAGTTTGGAGAGCATGAGCAGCACCCAACAAAACCACTGGAAAATTATTTTTTCTAAAGTGTCGTAAATTAACGACTTTTTTTTACAGTGTAGAGTCCATTTTGAATCTAATTTTAGTGATTTTTTCATTATAAAGAGTACAATGTACTTTTAAAGAGAACAATGCTCTTGAGACTGTGCATTTCGTCCTTGTTGCATGTAGAACTGACTCACCTGGGGTAGAGGGTGGGGTGGCCGATCATGACGTATCTGTTGATGGTGATGGCGAGCACGGAGAAGAGCGACACGGCGAGCAGGCCGTAGCGCAGCAGCGGGAAGAGGCGGCAGAGCAGCGAGCCATGCGCCCAGGAGCGGCGCCAGAAGGTGGAGGCGGCGAGGGGCAGCGTCAGCAGCCCGGACAGCAGGTCGGACAGCGCCAGGTTCATGATGAACACGGCTGTCGCGTTGCGCACCTGCAACAACCGCCACGCCGCGCGTCCCCTTAATTCAACGCCCTGGCATGACACGGACCAGAGCCGAGCTGCTCCGGAGCGAGGCTCCAGAGCGAGGCTCCAGAGCGAGGCTCCAGAGCGAGGCTCCATAGAGCGAGGCTCCATAGAGCGAGGCTCCATAAGAGCGAGGCTCCATAGAGCGAGGCTCCATAAGAGCGAGGCTCCATAAGAGCGAGGCTCCATAAGAGCGAGGCTCCATAAGAGCGAGGCTCCATAAGAGCGAGGCTCCATAGAGCGAGGCTCCATAGAGCGAGGCTCCATAGAGCGAGGCTCCAGAACGAGGCTCCAGAGCGAGGCTCCTGAGCGAGGCCACGACACACCGAGTCTCATTCCTTGTCACTGGGAGGGCCTTGCTCGCCCTGCTCGCCTGATTGTTGTTGTTGTTGTTTACGTTGACGATATCGCCCTTCGTTTTTGTTGTTGTTGACGATTTCTTCTCCCTTTCTTTCGTGTTGTTGTTGTTATTGACAATGGTTTATCCTGTTTTTCCTTTGTTGTTGTTGGTTGCTTTAGTCTCGTTTTGTTTTTGTTGTTCTTGTCGGTGCTCTGTCTTTCTCCTGTTTACCTTGCGTTTCTTTATTCTCAACCACCAACGTGGAGTAGTTAGAATCGGAGCAGGACAGCGTTTGGTTTTGAAATGAAGCTTTTGAGTTCCACACACCATGTCTTTTTATTATGCTATACTCTGACCTGCGTCTGCTCCAAACAGAGTGCTTTAAAGTCGGCTTGAAAACTCCGTACTTCGCTGTCTGGCGCGGAATATTCCGCTCGTAATTGGTTGTAAGCCCTTCCCTGTCTCTTTTATTGCGGCGCGGACCCACAGGACTGCACGTCCTCGCTCGTGAGCACGGGTGGGGGGACGGGAGCTGGACAGTGGACGAGGTCCTCGCCGAGGAGAGGACAGTACAGCGAGCGGAGTGAGGGAGGCGAGGGGAGCTGGAAGTGCACGAGGTCCTCGCCGAGGAGAGGACAGGACAGCGAGCGGAGGGAGGGGAGGGGAGGGGAGGGGAGCCGGACAGTGGACGAGGTCCTCGCCGAGGAGAGGACAGGACAGCGAGCGGAGTGAGGGAGGGGAGGGGAGCCGGACAGTGGACGAGGTCCTCGCCGAGGAGAGGACAGGACAGCGAGCGGAGTAAGCGCCGTAATTATTGAAAAGACCGGAACCGGCGGAACAAGTACACGAAACGGAACGAATGGCCCGTCAATGTGAGTCGCAGCACGACGCGTGGGCTCGGCATGGACCGACTTTTCCTATTACACGCCAAACCAGCTAAAAACGAAAATCAGCTCGCATTCGGAAGTCAAGTTATACGCTGGGCGTTCGTAGACGCAGTCGTGTAATTACTTACGCCCTCAACTTCAGGCGTGTGGCATGGAAGAGGGGAGTCAACAACCCCGGCCTCGTGTCCGTGCGACAAGCACCGCCCTGCAAAATGTAACGTCGTAACCCGTCACTTCCATTGATTGAGAGGCAGGGAGGCGCAATAATGACGTCACAGTCTGCAGATCGTTTGTTTCAGAAACTTTTAATTTTTTTTAAAAGTACAGAAAAAAATCAACTTTTCCCGAAAAACTGAAAAACAGAGGAATGGCCCTATTTCGGGCCACTGGCCCTAATTTGAGCCACCTCCTTTAAATTACTTGCAAGCTACGTCAGGTCCTAGTCGACAAAAAAGTTAAAGAATTTACAATGTCAACTTTTAAATTTCCTTGTCGTTTGGAATCGAGAGTTGCCAGCAAATGATTTTAAGGGGGTGGCTTGAATTAGGGCCAGTGGCCCAAAATAGGGCCATTACTCTATGGGGGAAGCTTTCAAAAAGTGTCTTATTCCCGATGCGTTCGTGAAACGTTCTGACTAGATCTTTTATTGTCACTTGTTATGAGGTCTTGATCGGACTTACAACTTAGATCCGAGAGATAACACTTGGCACCATCGAATTCAGTTCGGAGAGGTACTCTGGGGCAGTGGGGCTAGGGGAGACATCTGCCCCAGGAAGTAGGATCAAGTTGAGAAAGTTTCGTGAGAAATGAGCCAGAGAAAACGAGAACCTCACAGCTCCCACATGGTTTCGGATCCTCGTGGAGATACCGCAGATCGTTCGCCTCTCCTTTACCTCCTATGCGAGTTGGCGCTGGAATACAGTGGACCACCGAAACCCTCGCCTTGGCAAATAATGTGCTTCAGCACGCAAAGAAATTTTAGGAGAGCCATGGTTACCCCCAGTAAGAAATATTGCCGTCGACATCGAGACGATATCAATTGTAATATTATGTAATGGTTCGAAAATCGACATGGTAAACGATGTCGTTTCGAGAAGTACATTCGCGCTAATTTCTATATTAACTAGCGATTTCGTTTTGACATCGAAGGCAAAAAAAAAATATCGTAACTGGGACAGCCTCTGTGATTAAGATATTGTATTATCCTCGTATCCTTTCAGACAGTCACCTGAGCGTTGAAGTTGTAATCCCGCCTCCTAATTCCGTGATATTCCTATCCTACTCACTGCCCGGCCCGGCCCGGTCCAAGAGTTTCGATTCAATTCGCCAGCGCCGCGATGGATGGGACTCAGTGCATTGGAGGCTTCCATGGATTTTCACGAGCCCTGAACTGGACTGGCAGCCTGGCAGGATGTGGCTTTATTAGCTATTCGTTACCGCAGCCGCTCCCATTGCAAACGCTCAGTCCGCTCCGATGATTCTTTGCTTTTTACGAGGGAATGATGTGAGCCGACGAGAAAACGAGAACGGCGTCCGGCGGGTTTGGGGGGAAAGGGGGGGGGGGGGGGGGGGGGGGGGGGGGGGGGGGGGGGGGGGGGGGGGTACCGTGGCCGCACAGGCGGCTGCGGCGCGCAGAGATTCACCCCTTGTGAGTGACCACATAAAGACGTCTCGATGCCCCCTAGAGATGTGCGAACATGTTCGGATCCGAACGAACTATCCGAACAGAGATTATGTTCGATCGAGGACGGTCATCAGGTGTTCGATCGAGGACGATCATCAGGTGTTCGTACGCGAACTGTTCGAAGATTTATGAAAAATAGCGTTCATGGTCGAACACTGTTCCTCCAGATGCTTATTGATGAGTTTATTGATGTATTTGCCCAGCATAAATAATAAAAATCCGAGCTGAATGCTCTCATGGTAGGCCTTTGTAAAGCGAATCACTTAATTCGAAATTTTTGTTTAAGATAACAGGGCTGTTCGACCCTATCTTGTTCGGATTTGAACATTAACACATTGAGTGCGGCGTGGCCGTATAGAGGTCACGCCCTGGGTTAAAAGGTGGTGCACTCCGAGGGCCGCACTCAAT
>CABIKL010000663.1:0-20045 GCA_902196195.1 Aptinothrips rufus
AATGATATTCAAAACAAAAGCAAATTAATGCAAGCTTGGACACATGGTTATGCCTCTTCAGGAGTGTAAGCATTACAGCTGAAGCCAAAATTCATGCAGCTCAACAGTTGGTCGACAGAAGGGCACAAATTAGATTGCATCTGTAGAAGGGGAAATGATATTCAAAACAAAAGCAAATTAAAGGGCACAAATTAGATTACCTGAGAGACACACTCATTGCATTGAACCTACATTATAGCTCTTTAAAATTAAAGCAGTAAAAACATTAACGAAATCAACATTGTGGGAAACCTAAAGACACTTCGTTCTTGTTTACGCGTCTGCGTTGCGTTCTTGTTTTATAACCATATCAACCGCGATCGTCACATTGATGCCGCCCAATGCCGCCTTGTGCAGGCAGCCTGCAGCGAGACGCCCCTGTACAGTTCTCCCTAGTGAAGAGAAGGGGAGAAGGAGAAGAGCGGAGAAGAGGAGAGAAAGAGAGACCGTGGATAGTCGAGCTTCAGCCGAAAGTTACCTTTCGGTCGGCTATTTTTAGTGCAAACTTGGGACGTTCGCTTAGGTAGTGAATGGTTTAGAAGACAAGACATATTTCGTGCTAGAGGTGTTATTTTTATGTGTTAAGAACTGGCGAATTTTGTGTACTTATCGTCTTAGTTCGAGCTTTTGAAAAGCCGCTCAACAAACATCAAAATGCCTGTCTTTCATACAAAAACCATCGAGAGTATTTTGGAGCCTGTAGCTCAGCAGGTAAAAATATGCTGGTATATTTAAGGTCTCTGCTACATCTGGACTGCATTAATTTTTCTGGTTTTTGTAACAGTTCAGAATCAGCATTTCATAGCTTGTATAATACATCACAAATGTGTAAATTCTCGTAGTTTGATACAAGTGCAGTTCTCAGTTCTTTCCTGTCCTGTGTCATTTCTTGTCTCCAGTGTGTTGTACTTGTAAATGCAGACCCAGATATCGCTGTGCGTATTGAGGTTAATGCTAAGAACCCAAGGGTGCGCGAGAAATGGGCGTGCCAATCGTGTTGTAGGGTGGTGTCACGTGACCTCTATGACACATCTGTTGTGTGACGTCGGCGCCAAACCGTAAATGGGCACGAACTAAGGAGGCCAACTATCACAGTTCAGATTAAACTGCAACTGTACATGACCAGCACGCTGACAGCTCACAATATCGTCAGACATTCTTTCCCCATTGCCATTTCATATTAGTGCCTGAAGATACTTCTTAGGATTTATCTTTAGATAAGGGTTGGTGTTTTAAATATAAATGTGGAAAATCCTCATGCCGAGAACAGAGTACCCAAGCTACTTAGCTTCTATATATGGCATTCCCCCATCTTTGCTCTAGTACTTCTAAAAAAGGGAAACCAAGGACACTGGGAGTTGAGGAATCTGTCTTAACACCTGCTTCAAAGCAGCACCCTCTAAAGTCTGTCCTGCCTGCCTATAATAACTTTGCTTTTTTTCATTCAGGTTTCAAGACTAGTTATTCTTCATGAAGAAGCTGAAGATGGAAATGCTATGCCAGATTTGTCTCGTCCAGTGCAGGCTGTTAGTCATGCAGTTGCTGATCTCGTCAAGGTGACAATTCTTTATATTGAACTGCCAATTCAAGTAAAATGTAGAACAGTTTTTGATGTGTTTCAATCCCTTATATTTTTTTCAGGTTGGCAGAGAAACAATTAACAGCAGTGATGATCCAATTCTTAAGCAAGATATGCCTGCCGCACTTCATCGTGTGGAAGGTGCATCTAAGCTTCTGGAAGAGGCCAGTGCCATGCTCAAGGGTGATCCATATTCTGGACCAGCAAGGTAACCTGATAGTAGAAGCAGTTTGATGGTGATTAATCGTTGTGCCTTAAGAAGTGATTTACTGGTACTCTTGGAAATTTGCAGGAAGAAGCTTATTGAAGGTTCAAGAGGTATCCTACAGGGGACATCCGCTTTGCTTCTATGCTTTGACGAATCTGAAGTGCGCAAGATAATACGGGAATGCAAAAAAGTCCTTGATTATTTGGCTGTTGCTGAAGTTATTGAATCAATGGGAGATCTTGTCCAGTTCCTTAAAGATCTCAGCCCATGTCTTAGTAAGGTACAGTGAAAGCAACAGCTATATTTTCAGAAGGAGGTTACCTATGGGAGAGAGTCAAATTTTATTTTTCTATAAAATTTATTCTAGGTATCAAGGGAAGTCAGTGCTCGTTCCGAGGAACTTACCCACCAGGTTCATCGTGAAATCTTGGTCCGCTGCCTTGACCAAGTGAAAACTCTTGCCCCTATCTTGATTTGCAGCATGAAGATTTTCATTCACATAATAACACAGAGCAAGGGTAGGTACAATTATTCTTTCTCAAATTAACTTCATATTGTCTCAGAACAGTGCACTTGTGATTCTGGTGTCTTAATGTGCAGTTCTCAATTTATGAAAAATGGTATTGTAAAAAAAATTTATTGCATTTTTTGCAGAAGGAGCCAATGCTAAAGGTGCCCGTGAAGCTGCAGAAAACAGAAACTATTTAGCTCAGCGCATGACAGATGAAATCAATGAAATCATTCGAGTTCTACAGTTGACAACTTATGATGAAGATGAATGGGATGCAGATAATCTGACAGTCATGAAGAAAGCTCTGAATGCTATTCAAAGTAAAATGCGAGCTGCTCACGATTGGCTTGAGGTATGAATTAACTACAAGAATACTATTCTGTTATTGTGATTAACAAATACTGAAAACACATTTATTTGAAGAATTTTTTGCTTACCTGGCTTTATTGTTGACAAACATTGCTTTTAAATCATCTTTGTAGTAAAGTTAGACTGCTAGATTACATTTTCCATTTGTAACGTTGTTAATTTTCTGCTCATTATTTATTATTTAAACAGTCTTGTTATCTCATGCTCTCTCAATTTTTCTCAGGACCCATTGGCTCTTCAAGGTGGTGTTGGTGAAAAATCTGTACGCCAGATTTTGGAATTTGCAATGAAGGTAGCAGAACGCTCATTGCCCAATGACCGCGACGCTATTCGTAAGATGTGCTCAGACATAAGAACTATGACTGATGCTTTGTGTGAGCTACGTAGGGATAAAAAAGGAGCAACTCCACAAGCTGAAGCCTTGGCTCGTGGCATTCAAGACAAGTTGGGCGAACTGTGCACACTTCTTACTAGAGCTGTGAATAATGTGGAAAAATCTGGCATGCAGCAGCCTGCCCACACAGTAATGGGACGTCTGGAGCAAGCTAAACGCTGGCTAGCCAATCCTGAACGGGATGACCGCGGACTTGGACAGCGCGCTATCCAGCTAATTATTGAAGAAGGGAGGAAGGTATTGTCAGCTCTTGCTTAATTGTGCTTATTTCACCTCTTTGTATCCTCTATTTCATTTCTGCATGTTCTATACTGTTCTGTTTTTTTCTTCTTTTTTTTTTCTGTTTCTCTTAAAACTTCCTATACTTCCAGAATTTTTTTACCATTTATGTAAGAATGTCCCTAACATTTCATTTTTGGCCCATTTATTTTTTAGCGATGTTTTAAATAAACAATCTTTTGTTTTCTCAAAACCTGACAATATTTCTTTGTGCTGTATTAGTGAACTCAAATTTTGTGTGCCGTATATTCTGACATTTTTGTAATTCCCTTATTAAAAGGTTGCTGAAGGCTTGCCTGGAGTTCAAAAGTCAGAGATTCTAGCTCTCTGTGATGAAGTTGATATGCTATCTCGGCAATTAGCTGATTTGTGTCGACGAGGACTTGGGGATAGTCCACAGGCAAAGGAGATTGCAAGGTAGAAACTATGCCTTCTCTTCAAAAATCTTGTTCAATTTTCTACAGTTAGAAATGTCTTTAAAGGATATCTGGTACATAATTAAAGCAGTCTCCAATTTATGAGAATTTTTTGTGCTGCAGGCAATTGGCACAGAAGCTGCATGAGTTGAAGAATCGTATCCAGAGTGCGGTCGTAAATAGAGTTGTTGAAGATTTCATTGATATTACAACACCCTTAAAGCAGTTTGTCGAGGCTGTGAACGTACCGGAAGGTAAATATTCTGATATTTGAAAATTGGGTGCTGACTTAATTGAATTCTGTTCATAATGATTTTCATCCCATCAGGCACACCTGGAAGAGAAGAAAACTTTGGACGCAAGGCACAAAATCTTCAGAACTTTTCCAACCGAGCTGCCAAAACGGCCCGCATGGTAGCCGCTGGAGGAGGTGGTGGGAACAAGAAGTTGTCTGAAGCTCTCTTGTCTTCTGCAAATCAAGTAAGCTCGAAATAATAGTACAGCTTTTTGTGTAGCTGGAAACTAGAAATCTTACAGTTTTCACACTTTCTTTGCAGCTGGAAAGTCTGACTCCTCAACTGGTCAACGCTGGAAGTATCCGAATGCACTACCCACATGATAAGACAGCGGATGAACATTTTAATAATCTGAGGAACCAGTATGAAGACAGTATTGAGAGAATGCGAAATCTCTGTGATCAAGCCACAGATCCTGCAGAGTTTATTCGTCTTTCTGGTCCGCATACTATATCATAAAACATACTTTTTCAGGATTTTAAATTCCAAAATCCTAGTTTCTAATTACCTATAATTGCTTACAGAGGCGCAGATGCAGAAACATACTGTGCTATGTGAAGATGCTATCCGAAATAATCAGCCCCAGAAAATGGTTGACAATACTTCAAGCATTGCTCGTCTTGCTAATCGTGTCCTTATGGTAGCTAAACAAGAAGCTGATAACTCAGAAGATCCCTCATTTATTGCCCGTGTCAACGCTGCCGCAAACGCATTGGAGCGCAGTGAGTCTGATGTTCATGTTCTCATCACATGGCATGAAAGAAGTATTTCAATTTTGTAATTATTGCTTTTTTTCATGGTTTTTAGGTGTTGCACCCATGGTCCAAGACGCAAAGCAGGTAGCCATGGACACTAATAATCCTGCAGCATGCTCAAGGTGGAGGGATTCAAACAGAGGTGTAAGTCACTTCAGTTATTGACTAGATCAGTGTCATATTGCCATGTATGTTATATAAAGTGGCTTTTTGGTTTTAACCAATTTGAATTTTTTTGTTCCTTTCGGCCTTCAAAAATCATTAAATTAATAGCTTCTAAATGCTGTGGGCCAAGTTCGCCAAGCTATTGCACCAGATGTTCCAGATATCAGCTCCCTTCACTTAAATGGTGAGAAAGTCTCCATAAATTGCTTGTTTGATTTTCTTTTTCTTTTGCTTAGAGTAGTTGAAGTAAGGGTTGTTACGTTTATTGTTATGTGTTAGCTTTAATTTTCCTAGTACTTAAAATGTGGCATCTAATTTAAAACATGTGTACAAAGCATTACCCTGGATTCCATTTGTACCGGTGTGAAATGTATATATTGCATCTGAAGGGAATTATCTTTTCCTCCTGAAAGTATGGAAGTTTTCATGTTTTCTTTATATTTGATGCTCATATTTCTTTCCTTCCTTTTTGTTCTAAACAAGTCTCCTTGCTTCCATGAAATGTGTCCTCTTGTCTCGAATAGGGTAAGATGTCAGAACTATGGATCCTATCGCCTTCTCAGTTTGACCACAAAATCCCCCTCCTTTGAATGCTCCCATGTGCATACCTAGGCAATACAGCTGTACAAAATCAACCAAGATTTTAAAATTTAAAGCTGAGCATGTTGTGGTTTAGTAGCTGCTTTGTACGATGCCACTGTTACTGCTTGCAGACGACCGTGCTCCTCAGCAACAGTATAATTACTTCACTGACAAAGGTATTGACTTAAGACATGTCCTTTGTTTTGGGTTTTCTGGTTTTTGTTTTGAAATTAATGCATGTTTGATTTATGAATTTTCATAAACATTAGATAGTTATTTCTTTGCAACTATAGATAGCTATTATATCTTGTGATACATTGTTTTGGATTTGGCCTATGCTTTAAGCAAGTCTCAAAATTTTCAAAACAGTTATCAATACTTCAGCAAGAAAAAAGATTTCATTAATTTATGGATCTAGCTCTCTTGAGATTTGTTTTTGAATAATAGCTCAGCTTTCTTTATCATTTAGTCAGGCAGTGTGATGTGTGGGTACAGTACTCTTTTTGAAGAGCGTTGGTGAATTTCAGTTGGCCAGCATCTTCGTGATCAGCCTAGTCCCAGCAGGCTGCAGAGCGGGCAATATGGCGGCCCGAACGCATCTGTACATTTTGGCAGGTCCTCTCCTACTTTATCAAGTCTTTCCTCTCTCTCAGGAGGTGTGCACAGAAATGTTAGCCCTCTTCCGAGGTGGGCGCAAGGTACATACCTTCACTTATAATTTTTATTAGGACTTTTGTCCAGAGTATGTTCAAGTTATTGACACCAAGGTTCTCAATTCTAAGGCCAAACATATTTTAGCAGGACTGTTTGTAATTCCGTTAAACCTATGTTTCTGGAAAAGTCAGTCATGTTCTTTTGAAATAATTTAAATGAGCTTTGGCTGAGGATTATACAATCTGCATTCATTATGTCCTGCAATGAGTGCTGTATTTCTTATGACTATTTAGGCGTGTGATAAGCTGATTTTGGGTTTACTAATCTTTCTATTTAAAAGACTTTTTGCTTAGTTTACTCATGTTTTATTTTATATTTAAATCTTTGTGTGCACTTATAATTTTGCATCTATTCAAAACACAAATGTTTTTCTTGTTTAAATGCAGGAGATGGAACCAATTTATTGTATCAGGAGCTAACTTCTGATGATGAGTATATTTTAAGAGGTAAAATAAAATTTATGGAGGAGTTTCAATAGGACCTTCAGTGTGGGCACGCATTATGGTTTTCTGCTACTGGGATCTATGTTGCTGATTGCCATTGGTGGAGGGGGATACATAAATGAGTTCAATATTTATTTTAGGCCAACTTTGAGCATGCTCTTTGTGCTATCTTTAGACTTTTAGGATTCGTGTACACGTACATTTAATCAATATCAATGCAATTTTTCAAGTCTTTTAAAAGCTCAAATAGAATGATGCATTTCATGCTATTTGAAGTGCATGATCACCTGAATTGTTTAAGCTTCCTAGTCTCAATCATCAATTTATTTGTCATTTCAGGTTTGTTCTGTTCAATACCATTTACAAATAACCCAGTTCTTTTTTTTTTGTTATATATATATATTTACTACTTTATCCTAGTGCTAAAGTCAAAATGACTGAGTCCTGTGAAGCATAACTCGATGATTTACAGCTTCTTGATTGTGGCTTTGTGCATATGAAATTCAACCAAATTTTTACTGGATGTATTAATCACTGCCTAGGTTGGGTGGTTCTCCGTGCTGGTTATAGTGACTGCTGCCCATTCTGTGTGTTCTGTGTTGCATCTTGTGTCTTCCTCATTTATAACACTACTGTATTTTTTATTGTGTCTTTTCTTTCTTCTTTTGGTGTCTTAGTGCTGTCCAGTCTGTATTGGTATATTTTATCATTGTAATGGAGTTAATTCTACTCCAGGTATTGAACAGCACCAATCTTAGTATCTGGTATTACAGTACTTTGTGTGGCCTCTTCTATTTTTATTGCATGTCTTAATGTTGCCATTGATTCATTTTAGTGTGGTTTACTTACTTTCATTCCTTCCGAAAATTTTCTGAATCTCAACAAGCATGAAAGCCCAAGGGAATAATATTGATTTCACAGTGAGCCGGAATCTCAATCAATAGTCAACTTACTCACATGAGGCAATGAAATTAACCTCTTTTTAAAGTTTTGACAGAATAGCAGGGTTAGGGGCTTTCATGTAGCGCTTTAAAGTAAGAAAGTTGGTAGGTTATTCTATAAGCTTCTGATATCTGTCATATTTTGCATATCAATGTTGAATATTATTGGATTTCAATTTGCTTACATGTCTTACGGATAGAAATTTACTCTCAAACCCTCTTGTATGATGATGGTAAGTCATAACAATTGTTTTATGTAGTTTGTGTGATGTCCATACAGCATGAGGGTTGCACATTTGCACTTAATTGTTTCATCAGCACACCTCATGGCACGGCAACGCATGGAAGTCACCAAAATTTTCTTTGTGTTTGTCATTTGTCTTCCATCCAGTGTTTGGTTACCCCTTCAAATCAGATTGTTTCAAGACTAGAAATGTCTGCAACTAGATAGAAGACTTGGTTTATTTCTTACTGTGTTTTACTGTTTTGGGCATTCATTCAGATTTATAGACCTAAGCAGGTGCTCTGCTCTTAACTTTTCTATTCAGATTAGATTTTTTTCTTTTCTGGTTGCATTTATCTAGATTACTGAATGTAAAAGGTAGTTAGCTCTTGAAGCAAACTTTTTGTGTTCTCTGTTCAGTGGTAGTTTTTAATAACATTTCAAGAAATCTACCGTAATCTCTAGTTTTTTACACTGTGCTTATGTTATTACACAGATATGGCGCCTCCCAGGCCTCCTCTTCCTGGAGGTGATATGCCTCCTCCACGTCCTCCTCCCCCAGCAGAAACAGATGATGAGGATGATATGTTCCTTCATGCCCCGGGTGCTAATCAACCAATTATGGTGAGATTGTTGAAATGTTGAATTTTCGCCCGAATTTTCAAATAATTCGACTAAATTTACCGCTCTTTCATCGTAGCTGGCAGCACATGGCTTGCATCAAGAAGTCAAGCAATGGTCTAGTAAAGACAATGCAATCATAGCAGCAGCGAAAAAGATGGCTTTGCTGATGGGTCGCCTGTCTCAACTCGTCCGCGGTGAAGGTGGTACCAAACGAGATTTGATTGCTTGTGCGAAAGCCATAGCAGAGGCTTCTGAAGAAGTGACGCGACTTGCTAAGGAGCTTGCTCGAGAATGTACTGACAAGAGGATGCGCACAGTACGTGATACGTCTTTTGCCCATGACATACTGTTTCTGTTGATTCTTTCATGTTATGTTCTTCTGAAAAATCTTAATTTTATTTTTTCCAGAATCTTTTGCAAGTTTGTGAACGTATTCCAACAATTGGCACTCAATTGAAGATCCTATCCACAGTGAAAGCCACTATGCTCGGAGCTCAAGGTAAAGAAGCATTTGCTTATACTTGTTTTTCGTTTAAAATTAATTTTGGTTGTAGAAGTCGTAATATTTTAGCATGCATCTCTGATTATTACACATGAGGACAACTTTTTCTATATTGCTCTGCTTGTAACTTATGTAGTTTTGGACAGCACAAATATTTTTTCAAGGCATTACTAGTGAAGTTTGTGTATTTGCTGGTCTGTTTTGCTCAGTTTTAAGCTGGATTCATTGAACTCTGAATTTTCTTGTTTGCTATGTTGTGGGTAATTCCTGCAAGAAGTCCTCGACCTGTGCCTTATTTCAAATCATTCAGTTTATATATTTATTCGGATTAGTGGGTTGCGGGATGGTTCAAATAGATATTGGTTTTGTAATGGAAAATTTTCCTCACGGTTGTGCTGGTTGTTTTATTCTGTTTTTGCGTTCATGGACGCAGGCACTATGATTGGCGCCAGTGAGTATAAGTCTTTGGGACTCACCCTTAAGGACCACCTAGGGAAGCTGTTTTAAGAAAGACTTCAATTCCTTAATTGGGAGGGATTATACATTGTCTTTTAACATTTTATTTCCTTTACAAATTTGTGAGCCCATATGTGTCAATACGATTTTTCAACTCCTTGCATCTTTTTTATAGCTTGGGATGTCTTGATGTAGTATGTAGTAATATACATTTGAGGCAAAGCTCTGACGTGTTTTTATTTGTAGAATTGCTTTTACATACCCACACTGGGATAACTCAAGTTTGAGTTATTGCTTTTGTGCATGTCTTTCTTTTTCAGAGCTGTGGAATCATCTTAATGTACCAGATATGTGTTTTCCTTCATACATTCTAATTGCATTTTTTATTTTATTTTAATAGGTTCTGAGGAGGACCAGGAAGCAACTGACATGTTGGTCGGCAATGCACAGAACCTCATGCAATCTGTGAAAGAAACTGTGAGGGCTGCAGAATCAGCATCTATCAAGATTCGCACTGATGCTGGAATCAGACTTCATTGGGAGCGCAAGCAGCCTTGGTACAGGTACTAAGGTGACTGAAAAGTCTGTCTGTTCTGAGGTGTAATTTCTACATCAAGAGTATAGTGACTTGAAATCAATCTGTTATCCTGCCTTCATGTGAGGATTAGATTTGGAACATTGCTCAGGTATTGGTTCAAGATGATATCATTGTTAGCTTGCTTGATAAATTATCACTGCCATAGGTTTTCTGTTTCTCCTATGTTGTATTTTGAATGAAGACATGTACTCTTGTTTCTTCTATTACTGAACAGAATCTCACTGGCAGTACTGTTTTATGGTCCTTTTTTCCTTCTTTTTCCTTTTTTAAATTTGGAAACTTCTTTAGTGTTGAAATTAAGTAACTTTTTTCTATACAATGCTATTGGAGCAATATTCCAATCTCTCAACGGATGGTTATATTAAGTTTTGTTTCAGTACTCTCATTGCACTCTTAAAGGCAATTGTATCAATAAGGTCCCACCATTGATTCACTCAAAAATATCAAGTACAAACATGTTACTTCTTCATTTCACTTCTTTCTCTTAGTTGTTGCTTCATATTTTATTTCAAATCAGATGATGTCTTCCACATCCGAGCTGTATGTTTCCTCTTAGGTTCCATTCTTTATTGTGGTGTTTATGAAGGCACAAAGCTTTTTACGTCCAATTGCTGATTGGATTTTTAAGAAACTTTTATTTTAATTTTTCATTCTAGCCAGGCTAGGTAATTGATAAGTGCCATGGGCAGCTCAGTTATTGAATTGAAAAGCAAAGCTGGAAGTAGTGAGTTCACTTCTAACCATTATGCCAAGTCTCCACTTGGTGTTGCTTATTGTTCGAATTGAAACTGTATAAAACAAATTGTAAAATTCAGAAAAAGTGCGATATTGTATTTGGCATTTGGCTATTTTATGTATTTTTCTTTATTCTCTGGACAAATGACATTCATCTAGTCTTATTTGTTGTAGATCACAGAGCTGTATTTTAGTGCAGTGTTTCTTTACCCAGTTTTTACTTTAAGTTTTGTCTGATCTGCTGTAAAGCGATTGCTAAATGCAATTTTTAATTAAATCAAATTACTACAAGTTCTATGAAACTTTTGACCGGTTTCTTTAATGATTATTGGTTCGTATGCTTTTTAATATTCAGTGTTATTTATAACAGTAAGTCTCATTATTAGTGAGTTACTGGCTATATCTTGTGTGTCTAACTTATTTACTTTTAAATGTTTTTGCCTTACATCGAAGTAATTTATGTACCTCAAATTCTATCTAATTTCTAGTTCCCATTCATTCTTCGTATTTTTGTTCCTTCATGACATAAGCCTCACTTACGTTATGAACTGTTGTGTAAATCACAGCGCACTCTGAAGTTCACCAGCGACCAGGGGTTTAGTGAAGCAAGCCGCTTACTGAACAATGACTGGGTGTCTTCAAAAGTCACAAAGGTTACACTGTGAAAGACAGCCTTGATGGTCTACTTGGTATTGTTTGATGAGTTCATTGCAGAATGATAAGTCTAATTTGGGTAAGCTGGCGAGAGTATCATATGTTTGAAAGGTCTCATCTTACCAAAGTTAAAACCTTTTATTTACCTTTTGTAATACTCTCATCTGTTGTTAGTGTAATTGTTATCTCAAGAAGACTTAATACTTTTACCATTAGAACTGTGTGATGTAATTCTAGGTGTTTTAAACACTGGCAATTTTTAAAGACTAATCGTACTGTTTTTGTGCAAATGTGTACAGGGTAGAAAAAGATCCAGCTTTTGACTTTGCCTTTATATACATGAAACTTAAAAGAGATGGAGACCAGACTTTGAAGCGTTGAGAAACCAAACGCCATGTCCTTGAATATTCTGCGAATATAAGTCACATTAGATAAAGTCTGTGAAATTAGCTTAAGAATGAGTTGATTTCAGCTACCTTACTTTGTACATGTAACCGATCTTAAATTCCAATCTTCCAGCCCTTTTCGACCAACCTGTGTTTTTATGGCTCCATCTGCAAAGCTATATATTATTCTTGTTTGGATTATGACTTATACAAACAACTTTTGCTTGTGGTCAAAGATGTGGGTTGGAGATGTTCTTTCATCTTTATTGTATTATGTATGTTCTTACGAAAATTCATTGAAGAAAATTGTGCCTTTGAAGTTTTTCTATCTGGTCTCGATAAATACTGTATTTTATATTCAGCATTTTTATTGGTGTTATGATCTCACAACTTGAGAGCTCAGAGATTTTTGTGAGAAAATTATGAAGACTGGAAACTTGATTTTGTGGTCAAGTACATGGGTCAAGGCTTTTTTCTTATTTGTATACTACAGAGGGCACTATTTTTGTGAGCTCTTATGTATTTTGATATGGTTGTATTGGATTTGACCACATTAGAAACCATTCTGAATGCTTCTTGCTTCTTTCCTAAGATGCCATCAGCTTATTGAAAGTTTTCATCATTTAAACTTCAGACTCCATGATATTTTAAGATTGGAATGTTTCTTGTATCTTAGGCATTCCACACATCTTTGTGAATTAGTGTTTGTTTCTACTTCATCCAATCATAGTGTAAAGCATTTTCACAGGACGTTTGTTTCTCACTGGTCATATCATTGACAGCTGTGCTGCGTGTTTTAATCAGATCCTACTCTTACTCATTCTGTAAGATGGGGAGGCAAGGTCTTAGTTATGTACACGTTTTGACTACTTACAGTATCTCTATTACCATAGTAAATTGTGCATTTACTTTCATGCTTTTTATTTACTTAATATTTTATTAGGAGACTAAAAGTCTTTTTAACTCTTGTAAGATTTTTATCGTTTGGTGCCATATTTATGTGATTATTTTGCAGCTTATTTTCTCTCTTTATTTCATTAACTGTCGCACAAATACCTGTTTTACTACATGCTATTTATTTCACTCATTTCTTCAACTTACCAATAATATATATGTGCTTGATTAGATTCAAACGTGCATAGCAGATCAGAAGAAAACATGAGTGTCTTGTTTTGTATTAATGTGTTTATGTTCTTTACCTTTGAGATATTAATGTTTTACTTACATTCATTAATTGGTGTCTGGCCAAGACAGTCCCTCTTCCGGTTTATGTGTATTTGGACAATTTTGGTGAAGCATTCCATGTCTCATTTCCTCCTCACTTTTAATTGTTTTAATTTTATTGCGACTTGGCTAGAAATATAGCCAATTCTGTAACATTTTACTTAGTTTTCAACTGAATTATGTATCACATGCTCGTAAATCCATAGCCTGATACAAAAACCTGTCTGAATTAATTCCCTTAGTCAATTACTCTACCAGGGAAGAGACATAAATGTGACGTGGAGCCCATTTTAATACTCCATTTAACTCTATGATGGCGGCAATTGTACCGAAGTATTTTGCTCATTTACACCTGTTCCCTGGAAAAATAAATGCATATAGCATTTAATTAGGAAACATTTTTGTCTTGGGCTCTGGAATAACAAGACTTTGATAGGGAATTCTATTCAAGACTGAACTAACTTGTTGCAAAATTGGCAACATTCCCTCACAGGTTTAATGCAGTTATATTTTTAAGAGTGTGGAGGAATGGAGACTTGGAGGGCATGAGTCTTTCCCTAAGGTTGCATCCTTGAAACAAATTCATATTCATTTATTTATTAATGAAAGATGCCTAAATCAACGTAGTTTGATCTGGTCTTCCAGAAAGAGTACATTAATTTGGCAGGAAGCTGAATGTACTCTTTATTTCAAGCATCTGGTACACCTGCATTTCCATTTGCAATTTTCTCCAGTATTGTGTCTATGCAAAATTAGTGTGAAATACGACATTATTGCTATCCCTCTCCCATCTCATTGTTACAAATCGAACTGTTGATAAAATACCTCTGTAGAGAGCAAACATAAAATGTAGTACTTTGCAGATGTTATGTTTCAATACAGTATATACTGGATATCATGTAGCCGTTTTCTGTGTACTATGGCAGCTCCAGTATGTGTCTATCTCCTATCTGTTTTCAAGAAATTTGGTTTTGTTCATTCTAACATATGATCCAGTCTCAGGTACAGTCAACTGGGGTGAAGCCGATCATGGCGGGTGAAGCCGATCACCCATCATCCAACCAGCCTTAGTGTGTGGAACCTAAAACCGGGTGATCGGCTTCACCCCAGTTGACGGTAGTCATTTCTGTTTATTATTTGGTATAACATGCCTTTAACAGCTATCAATCTACGTACAAAAATCATGTGTGTGATGTAACATTTGGAATGAATAAAATTGATCACATGTGTATGGTGAATAATTTTCCTGAATTCCTGCGCGATAGAATGGGAAATCGCAACGAGATTTTCGATAAGAAGGCATATCAGGAAGGTGACTGATCCTTAATGTAGAGGAGAGGAAAGAACGTCGCCGAGCGGGGAATGCGAAGAGCGGGACGTCATTCGTTCGCGGTTCATTAACGGGCCTGGAGTTGCATTCGTGGTTCCCTCTGCCTGCTCAAAGAGATAGAACGGCGGGCTTAGAGTGAATGTCTTTGGCGAATCCCGCGCTTGCTATCGCTTTGACGCAAGCCTTTTTGTTGATGCGGCATCTTAACAAAGCTGAAAGGGAAGTCCAAAAATACCTGTAAGTTACGACATCCAAAGAAATAATCTTCCCTCGATCGATTTGTCCCTATACAGTAGAGATTTAAAAATACCGGTAAGGTTCAAAGTTAGGGACAAGATAAATTTTAATGTCAGAATATTCCGCAACCGTAGCCCGCCGTTCTCTTGCCGTCACCAGGACGTCACGCTGAGGTTCACCTGACGTCATAATATCGTCGCCGCGAGGGTGTACTTCGACATATTAGAGACGTCACTAGTGACGACTTTGCGACTATACATCAGCATGACGTGTTCGTGTTCGTGACCTCCCTTCGTTTTTGTGAAATCTGTAGCAGTAACTTCCAATTTTCATAACATTCACAAATTCCTCTGACAATGCCCTGATTTCCCTGACTTATTACAACTCTGCATTAAAACAAGCCGCAGGAAAAACCATAATTAATAGTGTAACTTCGGTTCGATATGAGGCCTTTTTCGGGACCATTAACCTCAGAAAAATAAGTGAATAACTGATAAGATTTGAATCTTAGCGAAATCGAAACTTACCGGCCGGGTAATATTACCTGCCTTTAAATCCCTAAACGGTCAGCGAACATTCGAGAACGTAAACGTTCTACGCGTGGCTGCAAGCCGGATTAAGAAAAGTAGTAGGGGCTGTCCATAGGCTCTTAGTGGGGGTAAGGGTGGGGTCAAAAAGAGGCCAATTTGGTCTTATGTAATTAATGGACGACCCTTAGGCCTAAAAATAGTGTATTTCTGTCCTATCGCGGAGAAGAAAAATGCGAATAACAGCAAGCGCTCGGATTGGCCGGTTGGAGGAGTGGGGGTCGTCTGGTGAGAGGGAGGAGGGACCGCATGGCCAATACGAGCGCCTCTTTTTATTCACATTTTTCTTCTCCGTTATTGGACTGAAACACACAATTCATTAACGAGAGCTCACCGGTCGCTGGCTGCGTCTTGTTGGGCTGGGTGTTCATCGCGACCCACCCGGGCTGCCCCCCGGCCTGCCCCCCGGCCTGTGGGGCCTGCTCGCCAGGGTTGTTCCACAGGGGCGCGGTGGTCGCGTCCACGGCCTTGGCCTGGTCGGCCATGTCGTTGTAGTGCGGGGGTTGTTGAGCGGGCCGGTGCCACGGGTCGGCATTAGACTTGTCATTCATACTGGCTCTCGGGGGTTCAGACGATCAGGGCTGATCAGGAAACTGCGGCAAAACAAAAGTATCGTTTGTACAGCGGGTGAACGGAATATACCCTAGAAACATCGCAAGGAATGGCTAGCAAAGGTCACAAAAATGTGTTAAATAGTTGAGCACGTCCCTTGCAAGATTTCAGTTCCGGATTATTTATATCAAGGCGGATGGCGGACAAGTATGTCCAAGGGATTTTTGGGCGGGATAAGGCAACTTGAGATAGCAACTGTGTGAACACAGATGGAGGGCTTCATGACTCACGTCCCATTCCTCCCCGCCCCAATTCCAAGAACAGCTCGAGCTGTCCTGTCTCGAGATACGAGGCGCAGATCTAGAAGTGTGCGAGAGAGATGCATGCGAACGGAGAGATTCCACCGGAGAGAGAGAGAGAGAGAAAGAGAGAGAGAGAGAGAGAGAGAGAGAGAGAGAGAGAGAGAGAGAGAGAGAGAGAGAGAGAGAGAGAGAGAGAGAGACAGACAGAGAGACAGACAGAGAGACAGACAGTGAGACAGAGAGACAGACGGTGATACGCGGCGGTATGGATCGTCTATCGCCATTTCTGTCGACCATCAGGATGATGGATAGTGTGCCGACATGGACGAATGGCTAGTATAGTTCACCCCTCCCTAACCATATCCCCCATACTCGCCTGCTCTGCTCGCCTTTCTCGTGTGATTTGGTTCCTTTCGCGGTGAACAGTGGGCAGGGCAGGGCCGGGCAGCTTGGCCCCGACCCCCACGCCCCTGCCCTGCCCTGCCCTGCCCTGCCCCTGCCCTGCCCCGCCCTGCCCTGCCCTGCCCTGCCCTGCCCCGCCCCTCTCCCAGCCGCCATTTCAGTGCAAGTTCCATACCCCGCACCGCACCCCCTAGGGCCAAGGGGTCGATCGGGTACGTGCGAATGGTGTGTAAAGCCAGCCAGCCATCTCCCGACGCCACGCACGCCAGGCCACGCCACGCCCCGCCACGCCCCGCCACGCCCTGTCACACAGCGTCTGCTGCTCTTCGGACCCTCCGCCTCTTCCCCACCCCTTACCATACAAAATTAAAGGTAAAAAATTTACCAGTATTTTTCTAATGGTAAATTTCTGTTTACCTTGAAAAATGATAGTAATTTAGGCCACAACTCAACTCGAAATTTGGAATGTTTAAGGCTCTCTGTGCTTTGAGAGCGCAGAGAGAGTGAGTTGTGAACAAACTGAAACAGAACATATCTTACTAATACTGAGCTTCGAATGTGCGATTGTCTTGAGAGGACTTCGTGGTTATTCGTATGACTTTCTTGAAAACGAGACGAGACAAGATCTAGCTGGCCACCTGGCCGGGGGTGATTATCAGGTGGCAGGTGGGGCCGGGTGCCTCGCCACCTCTGCGCACCGCCCCTCCGGAACAAGTGTCGCGGGATGGAACTGGAAAACCCGGGCGCGAAGGAATAGGCGTGGTCGCGGAGAAGATGGTGAGAGAGGGCACCCTGCCTGTGGAGGGAGAGACGGAGGGGCTGCGATGATCTTGTGGCTTATTCTCACGATTCACGCTCCCGAGAGAGAGGCTCGAGCGTGGGGGGGGGGGGGGGGGGGGGGGGGGGGGGGGGGGGGGGGGGGGCGTGACTGTTGTGACGTCAGTGCTATGTAATTGGTAAGCAGTGCTGTCGCGTCGTTCTGCAAAGAGTTTCGAAATTCGTGTCACAGCTAACTGCGGACGTCCTTCGCGACCCCTCTGGTTTCTCACCTATTTCCTCTCTCCCCTAAAGGGCCACAAAAATATTCAATTTTAAATATGTTCGTAAGTTTAAAACATAAATTTCAGATATGTTTTTAAAAATTTACACGTCATGATATTTTTTGTTACCAGACAATTTCGCAAAATTACATACAGATCGTTTTGTTAAATTACAGCGTAAGTTTGTAAAACCGTGGTTACAACATACTTGTAAAATTTCGAACTATTGTTTAAAATTATAATACAACAAAAACCGCATGAAAAGACGATAACAGTTTATGTATAATGAAAAGGGAAGTTGCAAGCAGTTTCTGACAGTGTTTTGTTCCGGTGCTGCCCGCAGGTCCAGCTGACGATCCGCACGCTGCCCGAGCTGCCTGCCGGCGCCAAGTACAAGTGTGTGTTCGGCGCGGCGGACCCCATCGACGCCGCGGTGACGCCGCTGGGGCTGTCGTGCCCGACGCCCGGCGTCACGGCGCGGCCGTCCATCCCCGAGGGCCGCGACCACGTGCTGGTGCCGCTGGCCGTGCGCTCGTCCGAGACCAACAAGGACTTCGTGTCGCGGCACTTCGCCTACTACGACTGCTCCAGGCACTCGACGTGCGCGGACTGCGTGCACTCGCAGTGGGCCTGCTCGTGGTGCGTGTACGAGAACCGCTGCACCCACAACACCACCGCCTGCCAGCGCACCGTCATCTCCGGCGAGAACGTGAGTACCCTCAGGGGCTGTCCATAAATGACGTTAGGCTCTTAGAGGTAAGGGAGGCACATATCTTACGGTCCCATCCCAAAAGCGTGGTGAGGTTAGGTTTCGTCTTACGAGGGGGTGGGAGGGGGTCGAAACGCGGACAATTTTGTCTTACGTAATTTATGAACGACCCCTTAGAGTCGACGAGTCTGCAACTCCTGCAGTCCTCCTCGCAGGCCCGAGACCCTAAAATATTGTCCATGCCTTATGCTACGATTCAGGGCAAAGTGTCTGGGTGGAATACATTCAAGTATTCTCAAGTAGCACGGCTGACCACATGACTGCGTTAAGTGAGAGCGAGATTTAGAACTTTCCTCGGATATATTTTCTGGTAGTTTCAGACCCCACGACTAACGTTTTTATAAAATTTATTTTTATAAACCATCGAACTTTTTTGATATTTTTTTAAAATCTGTTGCTTTTTTATTTTTTTTACCTTTGATTAAAACAGCTTTTTTGGTTGAAATTTCTTCACAGGGTATGAACGATTTGTTTGTAGGGAAGTAAGAGTGTCCCTTTTAATTTTTATTTCTTGAAGCTCCTAGAATATTTTTTACGGTTTCGTCTCCATGGCTTATGTCACTTGGTGACGCTTCCTTCCTTAATTTTTTAGGCGACGAAAGCCTCGCCCTGCCCTGAGAAGCTGAGGAGGTAGAGTTCTGGAGGGAGTTCTCCTCTCGCTTGAGCTGAGTAGAGTGGTCCAGGTGGGCAGGTGCCTATGGCAGTGAGTGCCTCGGGTGGGGCAGGGCAGGGTGGGGTGGGGCGGGGCGGGGCGGGGCGGGGCGCGCTGCCAGTGTCCTTGCCTCTCCTTCGATTGTATTCTTTCTCTGTCTGGAGCACTTGGCTTGCGCTCTAATTAAGCAAGCGGCACGCCTTGCTGGCAGAGTGGCGGCGCCTTTATCCACGCGAGTCTCTGCGGGGCGCGGCAGGGCGGGGCGGGGCGGGGCGGGGCGGGGCGGGGCGGGCTCAAGTGAGCCCCTTACCCGTCTTCATTCTTCACCACACTTTCCCACTCTGCCACCTTCCCTGTATTGTCATCTCGCTCGCGCTCCTCGTCCCCCGCGCCACGCCCCGCCGCGCCACGCCACGCCACGCCACGCCGCGCCACCGTGTGAGGAGACCGTTACGGCACCCACTCTCTGCCCCTTGCAAGAGGCAATATATTCCTAAGTGAAATAAACCGGAATACGTAGGAGGAATATCTCGAAATACATTCCAATATTTTTCAGAAAAATGATTTTAATTAAGGTATTATGTGGAAAACTTACGAATTTTATGAATCTTTGTGGGGTATAGAATAAATATCCGCTATTTCCTTGGTCTGAGAAGCGTAGGAGGAACCTACTGAGTTGCCCGTTGGTTGGCCACCTCTTGGCCCTTCCTGCAACCCTGTGAGCCGTGCCACTGTTCTCAGCCGGGGTGACACAGGTTGCTTTGGTCGCCGGGCCCACCCTTGGCAGCCCGCCCCCACCCTTGGCAGCCCGGTGTCTTTGTTTTAATTCCCTTTCATCGGGGCCCTGAAGGGCGCGCGGCTCCGTCCTTTGCGCGACGCCGCGCGGCGTTGGTTCGTGTCGTGTCTTGCCGTGTCTGCGCGTTTCCCTCGTCACGATTCGACTCGTATTGGGACCCACTCCTCAGCAGTCGCTCCATTTGTGCCCTGTCGGAATTTATCCGACTCTGAGCGACTTTGCTTTCCGTTTTCGTGCTTTAAAAGCTGTAAGTCTCTCCCCCCCCCCCCCCCGTGACCAATTCCC
>CABIKL010000664.1:0-20044 GCA_902196195.1 Aptinothrips rufus
AAAAAAAAAAAAAAAAAAAAAAAAAAAAAAAAAAAAAAAAAAAAAAAAAAAAAAAGTTGGCCATTCTGAAGGATACTCTTTGTCTGACCCTTGGGTACAGAAATCTGATGAGTGTCCTGTTCCCTCTCCCTCTTCGTCATGAGGATCCACTGCAAAAAAAGCAGACATATACTAAAAACGACGACCCAAAGAGGATAAGCCCGATAAAAACTGAAAAACCAAACTAACAAAACAATTAAAAATAAATAAATTAATGACTTACTGTGAAAATGAGCCAGGTGATGATGAGGATTGCCATGCGCAGGCGGCGCGCCCAGGGCCGGGTCGGCTTGCCCATCACGTCCTGCTGCCCGCTGTCATGGCCGCCGAAGAAGTGGGTGTGCCTGCAACAAGTGTGAAGAGTCAGAACACGGAGAAAATAATGCAAAAGAGGAAGTTATTGCCACAGAAGTGGCTGACCTAATTTCTAGCAGTTTCCTTGTTTTGAGGTTGACTGTACTCACTTGCCGCGGCTGGTGTGCATGGAGGCCGCCATGGAGATGTTGGAGAGGTACTCCTTGCTCCTGCCGCTGACGGGCACCTCGTCCACGGGGGTGTGCGGCGCCGTCGAGTCGCCCTCCTCCGTCACGTCGCTCAGCTCACTGGGCCTGCTGTACCCCGGGCGACAGAGACTCTCAATAACAACACGCACCAGTGGAGTATTGACAGAGACAATTCTCTGAGACGAATGACAGATTCATCACAGTGTCGAAGGATGACGGTGACTTCGAAGCGACATTACGTCGTTTTCTGATACGATTTCGAATCAAAAAATGTTTCTGAAATCGGCAGTCAACGTCAAATTGACATCGTTTCGATATAACTTGATTTTTGATTCGTCATTGGTGCACCCTGACTCGACAAACGAGACTCTACAAATATTCTTACATGGGGCGAAAGAGCGGAAAAACTATACGTAATCTTAATTTTCTCGTGCGTGAAAATTAGAAAAGAATAGATCAAGTTTGGTCTTACCTGGCTTGGGCTGCTCCCGAACACATCGGTAAGCTGTCCTTGAGCTGCACGAAGGCGGGGTCCCTCTTCATGTGCTCTGGCAGGTCGTTCCAGAGGTCCAGCATCGCTGTCGACAAGCGCGTCGCCCTGAAGACGTGATAGTTAGCGCCAGATTTGGGGAAGTCCATTAATTACGTGAGGAGTGTGTGTGTGGGGGGGGGGGGGGGGGGCATGTTCCGATGATATTAAGGCGATATTGCATTAATTTTCCCCAAATCTATCCCCAGAACATGCAAAAAGTTATGCGGAATGGACCAGATTGGGGGAAGGGGGTCGGGTAACTTAATTAATGGACGGCCTCTGACCGCCTCTAACAAACAAGATCGTTCGACTTGATGACGGGGATGACTTCAACCAAATCCATAAGGACATCGATATTGAGAGATCTTACTTACGGCGATTGTGAGGTAGCTCGACTCGGCAGATCATCGTCCAGATCATTATCCCAGATTCTCGTTCGAACGCGAGGTCTGGAAACGAACTCGTCGTCTGGAGAAGAAGACTTCTTCCACATCACAGAAACTGTCAAAATGAAATCGTCCCTAATTACTTGCAAACGAAACGAAGGAGGTGGGGGGGGGGGGGGAGTGTACGGAGGACTGGTAAGAGGGCTTGCGACAAAGAAATTGAAGAAATGTATCACGTCGCTAGTTAATCACGAGCGAAAGCAGCAGACGCATTTAAAAGTGAGGCGTACAGATAGCCAGGTAACCAAATAATAAAGGACTCTTCATAAATCAGGAGCCATTCACAAATTACTTAACGCGAATTTGATGACTTTTCGGCCCCCCCCCCCCCCCCCCCCCCCCTTTTACCTTGTTGACATGCGTAACGCCAGTTTTCTCCGCGAATTTCACCACTTCGCAATGAATGGAGATCACGGCTCCTTGCAAACAAACGTAGGGGACTGTTTAAAGGCCCATCTCTTTTCCTTCCGTATACGTCCACCCCAAACTACGTTATTGACACACTAGATCCAGGCGCTACAAGTACTGACATAAGACACTGATTGAAAATCACAGTAGTCAAGTCGACTTGATCACTACATTGCCCACAAGATGTTCAGTAACTGGAGCAGGGTGGCTTTAGACCGGCACCGTGCGGTCATGGTCAGCACCATGCTTGCTCGCATCAATATTCATTGATCCACAACTCACCAGAAATCTTGTCCGAAGCGGTTGGTATCGTACAACAACGATATGTTGCTTCCTCCCTCGGCTTAATCCAAGAGACAAAGAGATGAAAGTTTACACTTCAAACCGCGATGGTTATGTACTGGCCATGATGTAAACACACGTGCGAGCCCAGGACAGTGAGTGGGTCGGCCCGAGTGGACGCTGACAACTCTACTGACTGACAGGACTGACGTCAGCGCGCTCTAGTGACTGACTCGCAGTACACTCTGGAACTGACCGGAGCGCCATCTTTAGAGCTACGACTCAATCTGAGCTCCTGAGCATCGACATTTGCTTGCTTGATATTTAGAAGATTTAAAATGATGAAGAGGAAAAAGTTCCTGATATGGCAGATGAACGGTAAAAATGAAATTGTTTCTATGATGGAGCACTATGTATTGTAAATTCCTTTTCATCAGATGTGAAATCGATCTGCAGTGGAGGGAGACAGGTAGGGGAAGGACCAAAGATGAGCAGAGGAAACATGAAAACAAGAAAAAAAGACCGACTTAAAAAAGGATTCGAGGGTGGAAAGGGTTGATGGAGCGTTCCGTCACAGGCCCCACGCGGCTAGGAGGTGGTCGTAGTAAATGTCGCCGACCCGGGACTGGCTTCGTCTCCAAGTTTCCAGCTGCTCCAGGTCTCCGCCGGACTCGCTCTTCGTCTCCGCGGGGAAGTCCGCCTCGGAGACCACCTCGGCGTCAACCTTAGAGGCCCCCGTGCTGTCGACCACCGTGTTCACGACGTTCTCGTCGTCCCCTGCAGCTCGGTGCTCCACAGCCTGGTCGTCCACGGCGGGGGCGGCTGTCGGCGGCGGGGGAAGGCACGGCGGCCGCGGCACTGGAACAACGGATCAGGGAGGCGCTTAGGACGAGGCGGGGGCGGGGAATCGAACTAATTATGGAGGAAGCAAGGTAGGGGAGTCGATCTCCTCACTAAGGACCGAGGTATCGTCCACGAACTACGTAATGCCGCAAAGAGGGGAGGTAGTCTGGTTTCGCGCGTGTCACACGTTAACTTTTATTTAACCTGGGGAAGATACGCATGGAAACTCGGCGTTACGTAATTAATGCGATCCCAGGTGAAATCACAAGCTTCCTCTCTACGCTGCAGAGGGGTGACAGTACCGTCCCTGAAGCCGTAGAGCCTGCGCAGCAAGGTGATCTTGGCGAGGCGCTCCTTGTCCTGGAGCTTATTGTCGCGGTCCTTGTCCTGGACGGAGGGCTTCCGGTTGCCTCGCGCGTTGGCCGCGCCCCGTGGCTTGGCCTGCTGGCTGCCTGCCTGCCCGGCGCGCCCGGGCCGTGGTCTGCTGCGGCGCCCCCTCGCCGGGCAGCGGCGCGGGTCGAACAGCCCGACCTGACAGGGCCGCCAGTCGTTGTTCTCGACGCGCTTGTAGGAGGCGAACAGCATGCAGCAGACGCTGCGCGGCCGACAGTCCCCGCAACCTGCAGCAGCCAGCAGCCAGTTCAAGTGGGCACTGGGTACAGACAACGCCAAAAGTGCGAACATTTTATGTGTGCAAGTGTTCTCACTAGGACGGTGACAGACCACGGACGCAGGGCTGGGCGGCGCGCGTCGCGGCAGGGGCGGATCCAGGTTTGCGGGCGGGGGGAGCGGCCCTGTCGGCGCTGCAGTGCAGCAGCCTCCCGCAGCACCCCCTGCAGACATCGATCACTGGTCGCCTGGTGAACACTTTGTACACGACGACGGGCAGGTAGCAGTCGTCGTGCGCGGCTAGTCTGAAACGAAACGTGACAAGCAGCTGGTTATAGTTTCCTCCTTCCTTACTCCGCGCCTCGGGGATGTCGCACAGTACCTAAAGCGGACGACGATATCGCTCGCGGCGTCGGCGAGGTTCGCTTCCCGGGGATTCACGGTTTGCAGAGCCCCCCGCGGGCTGCACACCGAGAATTTGCGAATTATTTCCTTCAAGTGGAGAAACGCGTGGCGGTAGACGTAACATCGCCACGCCGACTGCACGACGCCAGCAGCTCGCGACTCAACGCTGCAAGCAGCCAACAAAACACGTCCACATGCATATCTTAAAGAAGAACGTTTGGAGAAAAATTACGGGCAGTCTCTTCTTACCAACTTCCCAAGAACGGAGCATTCTTCGAATATTCTTTCGATTTTAACATCCGCAGGGCGTTGATATTCTTTCGTAAAATGTGACAGCTTTGACCACGTAAAATGTCTTCTCTGACTCGCTGCCGTATTTTCTGCATCTTCTCAAAGCTGTTCTCCTTCCGAACTTTGTCTTCAAAACCTTCTGTTTGTTCCTTGAAAATTGCTTCAGGAGACAAATTACTGCGGTCATTTTTCTCCTCCTCGGTGCTATTCGAGCGTTTCGTGCCGGCCACGCTCAGATCCGGAGACGAAGGGGGCACATGATCATTATAGGACGTGAACGTATCAAAATAGTCGGAGGCACAATTGAGGTTAAGGTTATTTTCAGTTTTAAAAGTGGATGAATCGGTTCCTTTTTCATTCAACTCCAAGAGGAAGCTGTCGTGATCCAAATTTAAGATAGAGAAAACGGCTTCGTCTGTCTCCTCAGTCGAAAAACAAGTCCAAATATCCTCGGATCTGCTCATGAGGAAACCCATGAGAGGGCCCGACGACATGATGTCATCGGAATTTTGTTGCAGCTAAGTCAGAGCTTTTTAGAAACGCATGCTGCAGCCCCATAAGGATTTTCGCTCAGGCAGGGCACACGGTTGTCCATCATCTTCAGAAGCTTAAGAGCACGTGTGAAACAATCTATCATGGTCGTCATGCCTTGTCAGCTTGCTTGAGAGGCTTCATCGCGCTCGTTGCAGCTCGCGGCCGGACTCAGAGCCTGCTCAGAGCTGACTGGTTCACGAGCCCACGCCTTTTAGCCACTTTATTTGCACTTACGCAGTGCTCTTCTGATCTTTAAATTCTATTTTCGAAACGTGTCGGAGTCGCCAATCGTCTCAATCAGGTCTCAATCCTCTGTCTTATTGGAATTGGATTAGCTGTCGTTGCCGACATTCGAGCGGCACAGTTCATAAGGCGCGCTCTGCGGAGCAGACGACATTCTTGTTGACGTTGTTTGACAGCGTGGCTCATTCCGTTTCCGGCCACGTAAATATGGCTGCCCACCGATGAGCGTATAGTTTTGTTTTGGTCTTGCGAGTTAATAGTAGTGTAAATACTTCACCATAATTTTGAACTATATGATATACCTAGGACATTAAAATGTATTCTTATAACTATATTACACTTTTCGTAGTAGTATTAACCTCAGTCATCTTCTGTGGAGCAGTAGAATTAACCTTCGAATTGCCGGACAACGCTAGAGAATGTTTTTATCAAGAAATTGAGAAAAATACATCTGCAACCTTAGAATTTCAGGTACGTACTCCTAGTTTTTCGTTATCGTTTTGCAAATTTCGTGTCTTGGTTCCTCGTCATAGTTACCTGTGTTCTCAAGTCGTTTGTAGAGTCACCTTAACCTCTCACATTAAGAAGTCATCTGTCATTTCATTTCTTCGGTTTTTACTTCCTAAACTTCTCAGTTTTATGATTTTCTATAACATCAGTTTTCCTTTTAACTCTCCAGGTTGTTACGGGTGGTCAATATGATGTGGATGTCACACTAGAATCTCCAACCAAAGAAGTGTTATACAGACAAGTAAAACAGCAGTATGACAGCCACAGATTTACAGCTGTTGACTCAGGAGTGTATGCGGCTTGCTTCTCAAACGAATTTTCAACATTTTCCCATAAATTAGTGTACATGGATTTCCAAGTCGGAGATGAACCTCCATTACTTCCAGGAATGGGGGAACATGCCACTGTGATGACACAAGTAAGTATTTTGTTCCTTGATTGGAAAGAAATAGATTTATTTCATAATTTTAAAGTCACTAACTAATTTAATATTTGTTTTCGTTTTTAAGATGGAATCTTCTATAACTGAGGTTCACGAGAGCTTAAAGAAAGTCCTCGACTATCAGACACATCATCGACTCCAAGAAGCACAAGGACGAAAACGCGCTGAAGATCTCAATGAGAGGGTATTATGGTGGTCCTTGTTGGAAACTATTGTAATTGTTGGCATTGCCATAGGACAAGTTGTTATTCTAAGAAATTTCTTCTCAGAGAAGAAGCCTTCAATGATGTCATACAATAGGATGTGATTAAACCTTTGAACTTTAGTTTGATGTCCACTAATATAATTCAACACATTGTGCTGATGAGTTATAGCAGTTTAGTTAAATTCAGATGTTGTCATTAGACCACATATCAATGGCCTCTGAAATAAATTTGTTATATTTCTTTCTTTTTCAATTTTAAAAAACACATTTGTTTTTCAGTGTGGGACCGATATTAGCATTTTGAATCTGCTGTACAAATTGAAAGTACACGCACTGTCAATTCACAATTTTCTCTGTGACCTTGATTTTGGTTGACTGAAGTACTTTGGTGTATTATGTAATATGTCATTGAGGAACAGCTTCAACTGCCATACCGTCACATTTTTGCTAAATGCCCTATATGTTGAAAGACATTGCTTAAGTCCTTCGGAAGTCATGAAGTTTGGAACAGCATCCTGAATTTGAGGCTGCTAACGATGATAGTATTATTTCTTCTCTCTGTTGTTATCTTTTGTTAAATTCTTTATGATGGTTGTGTAATGTTCCCTTATCTTTAAAAAGCTTCATATTTTACCCTGAAATCATCACCACTGCTACTGTGGCCATTCAGAGAACATTTCCTTGCACTGTATTTATTAGGCATATTCAGGTTGATACAAAGGATTCATTGCAAGCTTGTTTATTGATATGTATGGCATGGTACTGTTCTCATATCCAATATCTCATTTGGATTTGAAAGATTTAATGAGGTGCTAACTGCTTAAGCCGATTGAGTTTGTTTTGTGCAATGGATCTTCACATTAAAAGACTTAGTATTGAGTAAGGTCGTCTTGTGTGTGCAATTAGTAAAGTTTGTAAGCTCTTGTGTGTTGTGAACTGAATTTTGTTGTGTGTTGGCAGGACTCTTAAATTTTATGTTGAATTTTCACCATTAGTAAAATTTTGGAATCCAAGTTATAAGTCAAGGTTGTTTGTTGAAGCTTGTTCCCCACTTGGTTATGTTGAGTGTTGAACTTTTCATTCTACCTGCTTATTACGTAATTTTCGGCACTTGGTGTATTTTCTTTGAAACTCTCGAACTGCATTGTCAGGCATTACTTAAACTACTGAGGAGCAGTCATAGATTGTGCTAAGATTTAAAGCCAAGCAGATGTTTTGAGAATAGCTTTGTTATGTTCCCATTTTACTTATCAAGACTTGACTTTTTAGTCCAATCTTGTATTTGATGTTAATAAATTATTGTTTGTCAGCTTATCAATTTTTTCAAAATTTTCTGTTTTTTCGTTAAGTGGAGTACATTAAATGGATCAATGTGATAGCTTTGCACTTCATTTTCTATGATCATACAAAGGGATAAGTTGCGACCTTGAAAATGATGCACCCGTCTGTGTCCAGTTTTGACCAACGCTTAAAAAATGAACCTGGGTAAGCTCACTCCAGTCGAAATCAGCCGGAAATGAACCGGCTAGTCCGCCATTTTGACTAGTCGTCATTGGCGCCGTCACACGGATCGGCCACTGTTCAATATGGCGGACTAGCCGGGCGAGCCATCGCGCTTCTTTCCCCCAAACTCTTGAATCACAGAATGCAAAATCGCGCCTCGCGAAAACAAAAACGTGCTATATCTCCGAAACGGTTAGGAATTCGAGAAAACGGTTGAAATTTTCGCCCCTTGTAATAATGGACACTACTATCCAATTCTACATGCGATTAGTAACTTTTTATTTTCAAATTTTGAAAATTTGCCACGTTTTCAAAAACGTGCTATAGCTATGGCTAGCGGCGTCGTTTTTCGGGGCCAGAGGTTCAGAGTTCAAATCCCTCTAACTGCACATTTTTGATATTTTTAACAGTTAAAGTTGCTCCTAAAATGGACTGTGGATGGATGGACTGAATGAATAAACTCACGGTAATGCATGAACTTAAGTTTTATTACCTTAACTGAAATGCTGACATACATGATTAAGAAAAACTGAATTGTTGAAGACAATAATGAAAACACAGGAATAATTTTTTGAGTGAACTTAACAAGCCCAATAAGTAATTTGTATTATTCTCCTTGAGGTATTTTACATAATTTTATGAATTCAGTGACTGAAATGACATGAATGAAAAGCCATAAAATTAACATAATTCATTCCTCACATTCATACATAGGTATTTTCCTGTTATTCACTTCACATTCAAGGATTTATAAGCGACTTGCATCCATGAATTTTAAAGATCTACAAAGTCAAAATTACTTGCTCATACAGAGAAATAAAACAGATCATGAAAGAAAGAACTTAATACTTAGTTAACTTACTCTCATAATAAATATTACACTAATGCACATGAGTCTTGATAAAAAGCAACATATCTTACTGAATGGGATAGACTTACACTTTCTGTGACTAGCACATACATGAAACCTCTCAATGCATCTTAATATCCTGCAGACCGTCACCTCAGGCATACAGTATGGCACAGCAAGTTACACATGACACAATCGAAAACTTGAAAAAGCATAAATCAACTGAAGTAAAAATTTAATAGTCGCAGAAAAATAACTGGGGAGGGGAGGGGGAGGAAGAAAAAGGATTTACGAGTTTCAGTGAAGTATCAAACAGCATCTAAAAGATCTATTCTTCTAATGCTAAAGAGAAACAAAAGAGCGAACTAAGGGAAAATTAGAGCCTGGAGAGACCTAAAGAAGTATAACTCTGTATACCTGGTCTACCTTCTCCCTGAGGTGCATGAAGGCAAATGAAGGAAATCATTTTAAAAGATTGAAGAATGAAGAAAAAGTGCATTATCCCCTCAAGAGCTCAAGCACCATCCCACGATTGCTTTGATTAAAAGCTTGAAGAGACTTTCAAATAAAAAGAAGTAAAATTAAGTAATGTCAGTACTGTTCAGGAATAGAATTGAGAAGGATGGATTTTAAGTCCTTCATAAAGGTCACCTAGGTTTACCTCAATCATACAGAATGTATATACTATGGGAATATTTACAACAGAGTTAGTGACAGTATAATACTGGGATTAGCTAAACATAGATGACTGGGTTGAAAACTACAAAGGTCTTGTTCAACTTTAGCTCTAGGTTTAACAACCACCCTAAAATTTTCACTCAAAATACTGAAAAATATATTTTATGGCTAACTTTGCAGTATGCAAACTCTTACATCTCAGCAGTCTCACCACCTCTGTCAATAAATCATCCCACATACATAACATTTGAAACTATAGGTTCTTACAAGGTTTGCTAGTACAACAGCGACTAAGTTATCCATTGCGCATTACACATGAAGAAGATGACAGATTACTTTAGATATATATTCAAATTTCAAGCATAAAAAGTTATGAGTTGCAACCTCCACAGAGATCGCAGAACCTGATGGTAGTTAAAAGCAGGCTCTAGTTGCACATGCACACACTGATTTCAGTTAAACAATTTTACAACAAAAGAAAATAGAATTAAGGTTACATTAAGGGCGGCGGTCATTTTAAGAAACAATCTTGAGACCTATACAACTAGCTTTCGTGAGAATACTTGAGTTTTGTAACATTAAAAGCACATAGCACCATATTGTCGAGCAAAAAGACAAGCACACAGTATAATAAGATTTCTAGAAATCAGACTTCTTCAAACATCATTTCTTCAGAACTTCATATTCACCATAACAAACCATACAATGACTAATAAAATGGAGCACAGGAGCTTCAATACATTTTACTACTTATAACAGTGCACATATATACAGATCACGCAATGTGCGAAGCAGTGATTTGTAAGCAGGTCGATACAAGTGAGTGGACAAACTGAGTATTTCTGTTCGATGTCTTTCCCTTTCTGTGACAGAAAGATGATACCAAATGCAAATAAAACATTACAATTACAATCACAAGCAAGATATAAGCGAGTCAATAAGCAATCACAGACAGTGAGAATAGCACACAAGCGTGGCTTAATCATTTTCACACACACCCTCTTCATACTATACAAATATCATAAATTCTAAAATGGTTTAGCCAAGAAAGAGATCTACCTGAAATCTCCTATTATTGCTAGCAAAAGGCTAGCATATTAATTGTTTAACAGAGTTAATGTAAAAAAATTAATAATAGAGATCAGAACAAAAGTACCCACACTCTATCAAAACTTACACATCATAAAAAGAAAAGGGAAATTAATTTTAAACAAGTGTAGACCTAATATGTGATATTGCGTGACATCATAATTAATCACAAGGTTACAAATATGCTATATTCCAATCTTAGCAAAGCCAAACTTTTGACTATAAGCTCATTTAAGATGACTACTTGTGAGCCTTACAAATAATATATATCTTGGCTCCAGCATCAGTAATAAAATTTATCTAAATTAAAGTATGATTACTTAAAAAAAAGGGAGCGAAAACAAATGACCAGATCAAAAGTAACAGATCCAAAACATTAAGAACAGAACATAAAATTCTCAGTAAAAAAGGTAACATTAAAACCTATCACTTAATGATACAATCTTTGCACTTCGTTCAGGCATATCATTTCCTGAGTATCTTAAAAACGAGAGGAGTGGTCCTGAACGGCAACAACTGCCGAACGACGCACCAGTCCCTTGCGATCGCCACGACAGCACAACAACCACTGCTCATCAACCTCAAGAACCAAACTGAGTCGCTCCCCGGTGCTGAAAGACAGGTGCCCACTGTCTGATGCCAACTGATGTTTTATTGTCCTCACATATCTATGAGGTAGAGAAAGAGAGGTAAGTCTAGTGATCAAAAAATTTATTTAAAAAGTGCTGCTGTTTTGAAATCATAGAGAATATTTTTACCTTGAGACAGGCTTAGCCTTCCTTGTTGGCGCTCCAGGTCGGCTGACTGATGCTGAGTTTGCTCGGCGCTGAGAGCTTCTCTTACCAACTTCTGAGTGTCCAGGTGTAACTGGATGGTAAGGTAAACTGCTAGGCCTCGTAGCCGGACTGCGCTGCTCCACAGGATGTGTCTGGTCAACACGGCTAGTGCGAGTGGCTACCGTTGAAATTCTCTTCCCCTACAAAAATAGAAAAAGAATATAAAATATGTTTCAATTCCTCTGACAACACCTGCATCATAATCAGACAACGCACCTGGGATGGAGGCAAGCTTGGTCTCCTGACGGGGATCTGAGCCTGAGTTGGAGAAGTGGCCCCGCGTGGCAGGGGAATGCCGGAGGGAGGCCGCACAGGAGAAGTGACTGGACGAGGTATGCGAGACATGGAACTTGTACTACTGGTGGTGCTGCCTGGGCTGTGAAGAGAGGATCTTGAAGTGGATTTCACAGGTGACATGGCCGGCGATGTGCGAGAACTGCCCCTGAAGTAACATAGAAATGATCAGTGAGGAAGGTGCACGCCAATGCGGTCTGAAACAAGAGGATCTGTTGATGTATGTACATACCCAAAGGAACTCCTTGGCCTCACTGCTTTGGTTGGAGACGGCTCGGGAGAAACACGAGTGCTCTGGTCCCGAGATTCAGTTCCACTGCCACTCAACTTCTCCCACTTCATCTGAAGCCGTCTGAACTTTCCACCGACAGCCAAAGCATGGGCTCGTTTGGCTTTAGCGGCCGCGGCAGATCGATCAGAGAGATCAGTGTCAGTGTGGTCCATGTCACTGCAGTGACTCACAAGGGTTGCGTCCTCACTTGTGGATTGATCAGACTGCGATTGCAATCGCGGAGTAGCTGGTGTTGCAGGTGTTGCATTCAGACTATCTGAGAAATCCTGTAAATCAAAGCATTGCAGGGTTACTTCAGTCCAACTGACAGCAGTGCATCACAGTGGTATGAACGCTCAGGCCTCACCTCTTCAGCGTCTTCTGCGAGGAGCCTGTCGAGAGCTTGACTAAGCATGGAGCCCAGCTGCACACCGCTCCATCGCTTGCGCAAAGAACTAGAAGGATCCCCATCTCCGGAGGAATCTATGCAAGACCGGGGCCGACGCAATTGCCGGGCTCGACTGTTGCGCTTGAGTTGAGTGGTAAGAGGCGCAGAGTTTACTGACTGCTCGAGGAGATCAGGCAAAGGCTTGTCAGAAGCAGAGGTCTCCCTGGAACGAAGAAAAAGATAATAAGTGGCCAGTAAGTTACATAATTCATTAAATCTTCTGAAGGGGTCAGAGGGACACTAACCCTCTGAACATCGATGAATGTTCTTCAGCAATGGTTAGCTGACCCACAGAATTTTGAATGGAGCGCACAAGACGTAGCAGGGAAGTTGGTGAGGTGGCAGCAGCAGCCCCAAGGCGCTGCAAACTTTGATGCAGTTGTCTGCATTCAAACAGGAGGTCCAGGTGGAATGGTAACAGGGCAAGCGGTCGTAGAGCAGCAAGAAGGCTGTCTGTGAGCGCTCGGAATGTTGGGCCACCACGCAATGACAGAACCAGCAGAGCATCAGGGCTGTAATGCTTTCGAAGAATGCTTTCCCGTGTTCGGAGGTAACCCATCCATGCATCCACAGATCGCACACTAAAAAACAAAGTAATGCAACATTTAAGGATACTGAAACTTGCTAAATAAACAAATAATTACAACATAGAAACAAAATATGGTACATACTTCAAAAGACCGAAGACAAAGGCATTGAATTTCAATAAGCCTTCAGAGAAGACATCTTCACTATTCAATCTCAAAACAAGTTCATTCAGAGAACGAGTCATGTGTCCCTGCTGTGCTGATGCTTCAACAACTTGCCATACTGAGTTTGAGATGTCCCCAAAGGCAGTGGCAATGTTAGTTAGGAGACCATCACTTAATACAGCATACAATGCTGGGCACAGTGTGCCAATGACAGAATTAGCAACCGCAGGTGACAGAGCAGAGTCTCCAAGGCGAGCGCACTCTCCAGGTGTTGAGGCTCCAGAAAAATGACAAATCACCTCTTCAACAGCATCTGACACTGCTGTCACAAGAGCTAAAGGAAAAGACAAACATATATTAGAGGACTTTCGTTTTTAAATTGACAAAAAATAACTCAGTATCCAAAATAATCTTTTACCTTTCTTGGATTCCAAATTAGGTTTTTTGTGTTGAGATGGAGCTGATGACGGAGCAGAGTAGTGTTCATCTGCACTAGATTCTCCGGGATCTTCTTCCCGTATTGGTAGATCAGTCAGAGGCTGTTGTAGTTTGCACTGGTATTGGCGATGGTTTCCTAAGAGAGCTGACACATTTGGTGAATTCGGAGGAGTCTTCATTTCTCCTGCAGAGGAGCTCGAGCGAAGTTTACCACTGGCTCCAAAGGAGACAGTCTTTGAAGTCTGCTCACTGCTGTGATCAAGTGACTCAGAGCTTAGGAATCTACTGACTTGAAGCTTCAGTCTTGCCATTTTCTCATCATCCCATTCTGATTCAGAAGTATCAGATAGCCCCGCTGTGCTCATATGGATGTAGTCTGATAGGCGTAAGACATCCTCAAATTCAGCATGGCTGCAAAGCTGATGATGATGCTTTCGGACATCTTCAGCGCTCTCAGCTGCCAGCCCTTCATCGTCTTCTCCTCCAGAAGCGTCTTCAGACCTGCGATTCTTACGGTCTGCCTGTCCAGGAAGATAGTAAGGTTCTTGTAGAGAGCAACGTTTGTTGGCTGCACTTGAACTCGCACCAGCACCCATTTCAAACATACTAAATCTTTTGTTTGCTGCCTCTTTTCGCATCTTGCTGTTGGAAACAACATCACCATCCAATCCAGTGCGCAAGATGCCCCTGGGAAGAGGTGGCCTTGGTGGAGCAGGAGTTTGAGGGGAGACTTCCCCACTATTCCTCTTCTGGTCTTTGCCTCCAGGTAGAGAGATAGACCTCTTTGGTAAAGGAGGGGCATGTGGAGAAGCGACTGGCTTCTTCTTTTCCGCTCCCATGAGACTTGCCTCGGAACTAACACTGTCATAACGATACACATACAGAGGATTGTAGTTAGGTGACTGAGTTGATGAGTCAGTCAGAAGTGTAGAGGAACCTCTATATCCTGAAGAGGGCTGTGTATTAGAGCTTGAAGCAGATGAGAAGTTGGTACACTCACAACCTGAATGGCGATTCTTAACTGGTGGAGATACACAAAATAGAGGCTGGAGTTCTTGCTCACGTAAACTTTTAGCATCGACATACTTCAAAATTTCTGGAACATCAGCCAGTAGCATGCGATATTCTTTAGGCAAAAGTACAGTCAGCGAATCCCAGTCTTGAATATGGTCAAATCCTTTCTTGCGCAGATTTTCAACATCACTGCAAGAGAAGGGCCTTTGTTGTTTCCAACTCTTCTTTGGCTTCCTTAAACAAGCTGGAATTTTGGATATCAAATCATTGCCAGAACTTGTGGTAGCTGAAAACTTTTGAGGCCTGAGATACACCTTAGTGAGGTCTAGATTTGGCTTTTTCTCTTTTAGAAAACCAAGATCTGGGAGAGCATAATTTGGATAGTAGACATACACAGGTTTGGTTCCTTTTTCTGTTTTATCATCTTCCTTTTCCTGCTTCTCCTTCTCTTGGGTGTTTGACTGATTAGAAACAGTTGCTGGTGAGCAACCTTTGTTGGAGCTTATTTTGACCTCCTGCAGTGTTGCCTTGGACAGAACATCGAGCATACAAGAAGTTTGCATACTCCTATTGATAAGAGGCAATTGGACCTGTGATGAATGCTTTCGGCAATCCTTATTCTCACAACCACAACAACAACAGTTACCTAAACTGCCCCTATGTGACTGCCTCCTACCCTCCACCGACATATCTTCCCTCTCCACACTGTTGTTATTATTTAAGTTAAATCTCTGGCACTGGAAAAGATTGCCTTCAGTCTTATTCAAACCATGGACATGTTCATGGTGACTAGAATAATTGGAACTGTTATCACAACTACGCACATTTTCCATAGTGGAATCTCTGGCCATGCCATGAATTTTCGAAATGCTCTCTGAGACCTGTTCAACTGATTCCGAGTGTTCTGATGGTCCTTCTGCATCCTCTTCTGCAATTTGCTCATGAGTTCTGTGGACTTCATCTTCAAGACGGTAGAGACTATCTTCAAAAGTACAGGTGGAGCAATCAGTCATTTCCTCTCCCCGTACCCAACTGCAATTACTTTTTTTTGGTTGACCACAGCTTAAAGAATCAGCACTTCGGAGGCTCAATTTATTGCTTGCTTTAGTCATACTTTCTTCAGGAAGGCACTGACATTCATCTACACTGTTGTCATATCGGGTTGTCTCAACTCCTTGGCATGATCTGAATACCTGCTTGCCACGACAGGATTGACTGATTCCACCACTGCTCTGCCATTCATTGTTGTTGCGTCTCATTGGTCCTGTTGCAGACCTGACACAGGAATCGCTGTCCCAGCCATCACTAACAGAGGCAGAATGATCTGTCCCCGATCCGTTGCGCTGCTTCATGAATAATCGCACAAGGTTGATACTTCCAGCTGGCCTACTGCCACTGCAGCTGCTAGCTCCACTTGATGTGAGTGGGCTTCCGTTGCAGCGCACATCGTACAGTTTCACACATGAGGACTCGATTGATGAAGACGTGCTGAGGGCTAAGCTTCCTCTAATGTGAGGTCTTCTCCTCTGCTGTTGCTGATGACGTTGCTGCTGTCTTGCAAGGTTGGGCAAGCTGCGACTTTTAACAGCAGTTTGGTCAGAATTGTTGTCTTGTTGTGTTTCTTCCTCTGTTCCTGTAACATAGACAACCATCAACAAGAAATCTACAAGAGTCATCAGTTTGAAAAGAGATAAAAAGACTGATGTAAGGCATACCTTGAGTAGTGTTGTTGTTTCCGGAGGGATGTCTGCTCAGCTGTTGCTGTTCCAATGGATTCTCAGAGTCAGGCTTTTTCAGTTTACTCCAGGTGGTAAATGTTGAGTCAGATCTCGCCATATTGTTCTGAGAGGATATTAGGACCTGCTTACAGTTTGGCCTGCCGCAACCATTCTTGGTACTTTTACAACCAGCTGATGTCAGTGATGAGTTGAGCAGACGTTGCTCAGCACCAAGTATAGCAGCCAGTGCAGGATTCATCATACGGCTCGTCCTTGACCAGTTGTTGCTATCTGTACTAGTAGATTCACTGTCTCCTGAGGGTAAACCCATTTGTGTAAAATATTACAATCACATCAATGATAAACTACAGATTTTAGAGCATTATTTACATGATTTCTCACCATGATCATGATATTCCTCAGAGTCTTCAGATCCCATAATTGTTGATCCTTCAAATGCAATTGTGTAATTATCCTTGTTTGCCTGACAAGTTAACATAATGTCTGAATCAAGAGAGTCCACACTGAAGTTAATTGTGCCTGGGACAGCACTTTCTTTGACTGGTGAAAACAATAATTCTGATTTACAAATAGACATTGTATCTATAGATCCTGATCCTGCTGAATCTTCACCCTGAAAGCAAAGTAAAAAGATTCCTCAAAATATTCTTTTTACTCCATTGAGATTTAGATCTCTGATACAGTTGTAGCTAATAAAATCACTGAGATAGATTTAAATTATTGCCAATTATTTGGGTTAACTGTTAAAGGACAATAAAGGAAACAAACAACAACAGAAAATAAAAAAATGCTGTAAACAAACCTGTGAGCTGCTGTGTGGGCTTATGGATGAGTCAAAGTCAAACCTGCCCATCAGGGAGTTGGATAGTGCTGATATGCTAGCAAACATTTCACCTTGGATGTTGTTCTGCAAGAAGAGACCATGAATTTGCCATCAAAGAGACAAGAAAAAGCTTCTTAAATCTAAAGTAATAAATTAATAACAAATAGACACAATATGCTAAGGTAGTACAGTAGAGCATGATATAAGAGAAGCACTATTATGCAACCATATTTCTAATTTTTGAAACTTATAATAGAAAGTAATGATAAGCTACTTTACACAAAGTTTAACTAAACTGTGAAACCCAAATAAAAAGCAATGAGATTTTGAGAATGCTAATTTCAGGCTCCTGGCGCAGCTGAAAGTTCACAGGCTTAAATTTGTTCTGTTTTCTTTATGGATATTGTCCAAGGAATTGTCAAATTATGTAACAACAGCTCACCTCTGCTCCTTTCTGCAGATCACACATTGTGGGTAGAGTGTTCAACAAAGAGTGGATGTCCTCAGCACAGAAGTTCTCCATATCCACTTCAGCCAGGTTTGCATCCAGATTTCTGGAAAGATCGTCATAGAGGCCGCAGGATTTACCATCAACTCCACTGGACAGTAATCCTCTTGCATACGACTCTGACATGGATGAAAGCACGCTGACTTGGTGCTGTATGCCCTCTCTGTAGCTGCAAACATACATTGGATAAAACATGAAAATACTTTGCTGTCATGAATAATAATAAAAAGCTTAAGAAAAGGACATCTCATACCATCAAAGAAATAACATACCCATAGTCCAAAAACCACTGGTAATCGGAGTTGTCCTGGATGAAGTCAGCATCATTTTGAGAGGATGTGTTACTGACATAACTAGCAGCATAGCTGGCTGTAGTTTCGCCATTGTTGTTCGAGTTGAGATCCCCTGGGCTAAGCACTCCTGTGCCTTTCCCGACATCTTCCGTCATTCTCGCTCTGCTGCCTGGCGGCAAGCCTGCAAACGATAGATGTGATTAAAGAGTGATCAAAACAGGAGCGGATAGATTGCCTGCCCACATGTCTATCACATTCAAGACAGGAGAACCATGACACAAATACTGCCCACTATTTGGGTATAACATCTCACATTGTTCCCTACAAAAGAAATAAATCTAAAATATTAAATAATACTAGTGAAATAATGATAAGAAGAAAAGGATGTAATAGATGGATTTCAGCATCATGAAAATCAAATAGAGGGCTTACATTTCTTCAACAAGTTTAAAAACCTAGAATTGACATCGCTAAACCAGTGCGATATAACCTCCAAACGAAGCTTGTTTGGCATGTCGTCAACGAATTCTAGTCACATATGTACACACAGAAGATTGAACGATGTTGTTGGTATCATAAGATTCCACTTGGCAAATGGAAGGCGAGGCCAAAATGTAAACAAACCAGAAACTGGCGCCCAATACTGATCTAACAACGTATGACGTCACTGATCCCCTAGAGAGAAATCTTCCTAATATTTTGCGATTCTTACTTACATGTTGTGTACTTCATCTTACAAGTACTCAAGTACAGTCATAGTGGAGGAAATACGTCACATTTCAGCCTAATGGTAGCAATGAACACTCTTTAAACGGGCGTGCCATGTTGTTTTTGAGCTCTGTTTTCTAGTCCAGACGGCGCAGACGGCTAGCAGACGAGACTGGGAGACGACAGAGAGGGAGTGGGAGGAGGGAGGAGGGAGGAGAGATGGGGGGAGACGAGGTGAGGAGAGAGAGGGGAGATCTTAGAGAGGAAGCGGAATGTGAGGGGCGTTGAGGCATGAGTCAGCTACGCGGCCTGACAGAGCGGCCAGCTGAGGACCTAAATTGTGGGAGCTCCGTAACCAGTCCAGCGCGTCATCTGTGAGTAATGCCACTTCGAGGGCTTGATGATATTTCCGTTGAGAAGAAAAGGACTCAACTGCGCAAGGAAATTTCGCTTATAAGACATAAAATTTTGAGATTAAACTAAGGCCTTGTTGTGCCAGCTGGCAGTAGTCGTCGTTGGATAGGTACCATATAACTCTAAATATACAGTTAAGCCTATCCAGGAGCAAACTGGGCCAGTCGTTCTTTAATACGAAAACAGAGAATAGAGGGCTTTACAGATCATGAAGCGAAGAAGAGACAGTTCGTCCCTGTTAAGTGCCAGGATTCCGACTGCAGGAGAAGTCGTTTGAGCGTGGTTTTGACGTCTTGGGACTTCCCTCCCCTCCATCCACGCTCCGATAGCCCAGACTACCGCGCCAGTTGCCTGATAATGCGAAATACGGCACCGACGGTGCGGGGATGGTAATACAGTGTTGCCAGGAAAAGTAGCCCAAACAGACAAGAGTAATGCGGGCTGCATCTCAGCCTGCCTACGGTGACTTCTCCACACTGGATTCGCTGCAGACTGTGAGTTTGGGCTACATATTACCTACCTCTGGCAACACTGGTAATCGATCGTAATCGATACATACTCGAGCAGCGGTCGGGACATGGCCTCCGTCTCCAGAAGCGGGCCTGCACCATGGCGAGGTGTAGTCCAGGGGACGGAGCTGAGTCTGAGTCTCCGCTCAGCATCCACTGGACCGCTCGCTGGCCAGGGAAGTGCCCAGGGCCCGTGGGAGCGAGGGAGGGAGGCGGGAGGGAGGGAGAGGCCGACTTTGGACGCCACGTTCTTTTGCTCTCAACGAAAATATTTAGTTACAAACGGCGGTACTGTACACCTAGGCTCTCTAGGTACACCGCAGCCCATGAGAACACGCGGTGCACCGGGCAGATAAACAGCATTCGGCAGTGCTCCACATAGCAGTAGAGCGACCACACTGGACGGAGCAGGGGAGGGCAGGGGAGGGCAGGGACGGGTAGGGCATGGCAGGGGTCGGCAGGGCGGAACTTCCCCTCCCCTCCTCACCAACAGGAAAGTCGAAGAGCCCTTGGATTTATCGAAGCAGACGACACGACGAGGGGAACGTGAGCGGAGACCGTCAGGAGGGCGGCCACGGCGAGGAGCAAGAGGGTGAGGAAGACGGGAAGGGGGGGGGGGGGGGGGGGGGGGGGGGGGGGGGGGGG
>CABIKL010000665.1:0-20021 GCA_902196195.1 Aptinothrips rufus
GGGCAGGGCAGGGCAGGGCAGGGCAGGGCAGGGCAGGGCAGGGCAGGGCAGGGCAGGGCAGGCACACATCCAAGCCCCAAAGAACATTGAAAACCTTATCGCAGTACGCGGTCTGCGAGAAAAAGGAACTAATTATTGCGATCTAAACCTCCCTAAATCAATATTAGGCTTTAGGCACACTAAAATAAAGGTAGTTCACTTCTCATTGGCCACGAAGCAATCAAAAATTCAGTCACATTTAAGAATTTTTGTCCATTTTACTTTTTAGTGATCGTGTACGACTTTTTGCTTGATTCATTCCGATTTTCCTTACATAATTTCTTGTAATGTACACGACTGTGCACGCATTTGTGAATAATACTAAAACGGGTTTGCGCTTAACGAAAATTTGCAGACCTACTTCTTGCTCAAGTAGTATACACACAAAACTGTACACACACTTTTATTTAGTTTGTTGATCTCGCTGGGAAGTGCATCCGCCCAAGACCAATTAACCATAGACGTTCCAAGAGCGCACGGAGCGCGTCTTTTTTAAGAAGCCGTGACATACGACCCCTCTCAGCAGTGAACGCGACTCATGGCCGCGGTGCACGGTACCTGAGCGGGCCGTGGCGTGGCCTGGCGTTGCGTGCACAGGCCACTGAGCCAGGCAGACTGACTCATACCGGCCCAAACTTAAAGCACGTTCACACCTTACCTCCGGGAGTTGCATGCTGGCCTCAGGTGGGGGCGGCGACTGGTGGCGTGGCGTGGCGTACCATGGCGTGGTAAGGGCGCGCGGTGTTGCGAGGCGGGCTCCAGGCACACGGGGCGGAAATGATGTAGCCACTGCGAGCGCATGTTCGCTAATGCCTGGCGAGCAGCGAACATACGTCGGTGATCCTGAAAAGGCGAAATAAGCGGAAATAATGCAGGTTACATGTCAAGAAACAAGGAGCAACTAGTTGCACAGGAAGTGGAGCGCCCAGCGGGGCGATATTCGAGGCTGGCTGCTGGCTGGGACTCCAGAACAAAAATGTTCGCATTTATACGAACAAATATTAGAACGGTTTGTCAACAGTTTGAAAGTATTTGTGTTTTCATTCAACGATTTTTCACGTTAGATTTCAAGAATGCTTTGACTAAATTACCTTACAAAATTGCTTAAAATTAGAAGTTTATATTGTAAAATTGCATGTGAAATCAATGAAACCACGCTTATAACAACAATGTGTTTATAAAATTCCAAACCATTTCGTAAAGTTTCAGTACAGTAACCGTCAAAAGATGACAAAGTGCGCATGAAACAGAGAGAGTTTGTAAAATACATTTTACACATAAGTTTTCATCGTTTCACGAAGCATATTTTTCGGTACCATTTGAAAACATAACTGCAGGTACAGATAGATAAGAACATCGTCCTAAACGCGGCAAACTATTTTTCACACAATACAGTATGCGCGCAGTTGTGTGTAATGATAAACTACGCAACGAATATTGCGTATGCTTAGCCTGGCAGCAAGGTATGGACAATATAGCACACAATTATTGCGAAGGCAGACGGACCGAGGAAGACTCCAATCGTACACGAACAACGCACGTACAACAACAAAAAATGCGCCCCGATCAGTGAATTGTCTTGTACAGAAATATTTTTCCTGAACAGAATACGAATTTACATCGAGAAATCACCGAGCTATGGTGGAGTTTCCATCGAGTGAAGCGCTGCACCACGGCCCACGGCGCACCACGCCGACCCAGCCCTTGCTGCCCTCCGCCTTGCACTTCACTCGCTACGAGCAGCCTCGCTATCACCTTATCTTCCCCCCACCCCCACCCCCTGCCTTTCCGCCGGTCGTTCCAAGTCGTCCCGGGTAGCAAGCCACGTAGCTCGGACTTTTGGTCATTGCAATTACTTGGTATTAAATGAAGGTTTCGCTCCTCCTCGGACTTCCTTATCGCGCAGCACTCGCTGAATAAAACATTGTCGCGGCCGCTGCTCTGAACTCGTCCTTTATTTCCTCGTTTTCAAGTCCTTTATTTTTTCCGTGCTGTGTCCGATGTCCGGTTTAGACTGGGCTGGAATGGATCGCCCAAAGTCGCGCTGATGTCAGCTGCGTAGCGCTAACAAATAAAGCAAGCGCTGCTAACGGCACTAACGCCTCTCATCGAGTTTCAAATTTCGCGCCAGTCACATAATTCCGGCTGTAAAGATGACGCGTGCGCTTTACGGCAGCTCGCGCAAAAGAAGTGGTGCGCCGGAAGAGACCAACATCGTCGAGCTGGCGGTTCCCATCCCGTGCTCCACAGATTCAGCTCGCACTGACATTTGTGATCAGCAGCCACCATGTAAGACGACGGAGACTTTGCGTCCTAACACACGCCAGTGTGACTGAAAGTGCGATCATTTTAACACAACGAAGTGTGATATGAAGCACCAAAGTGCGATCCCTCACTTCATCGCGCTCCGAAGTGCCATGAAGATTTTATTGCACTTTACATGCATTGATTATCACAGCATAATGCGATGAAGAAGGAAATTCTGGCATTTTACATCGCAATAAAGTGCGATGAAAAATTTCATAACACTTTGAGAGCATTGATGATCGCAAGAAAGTGCGATAAAAACATGACACTTTTAAGTGTAATGATCGTCACAAAAAATGCGAATGTAAGTTTCATCAAACTTATAATGCGATGTTCATCGCACTTTCAACGACAGTGACACCCTATTTCTGATCAACTCAGCAGTCCCCAAGAGATAAGTGTGGTAATAACACAGTTTAGTGTTCATCGAATGTGAAAATAGACAGCTATTTTCTCTTACCTTCTATCGCGGTGAGGAACGATAAGCTTCTTGATACATTCACAATTTCTTTAAGTTTCAGTTTATCCGGCCGACTACATGCCCGAAAGCATGCGAATGGTTTTGATTAGCTCCTGGTAAATTAACATCGACGATGCCAATTGATTTATCAAAGTTACTAGAAGCTCCTCACAACTGTCGCACCTTTCTTGTGATCTGTTACCACGACAGTACACAACAATGGACTTGTGGAACGACCTCGCCTACACTCAGGTCTTTGAAAAAACGAAATCCAGCGAGCGTCAAAGAAGTATCTTTCTCAACACGAGAAAAAATTGCAAGTGTGGTTAGAGTTCCAGTCTTCGAAAGCGAAGGCTCTTCGTTCGATTTCCTCGTCCACGATATATTTAACAATATTTAAACTCGTTCTCCAAAACTAACTCGTAAATTCAAAAATTGTATCTTCACAAACTGACGCTAGCTGTAACTGACGTTTCCTTGCGGAGAAGTCGGCGGAGAGGTCCTCTCTGAACTCTTTTCCTTCATATTTATAAATGTAGACCTAAACACTGTCCGTGTCGAATACAGGGGGCCACAAAGACCGCGGCGCGGAGCGAGGACGCGTCGCGCTGGAAGGTGGCTGACCTCCGCGAGGATACGAGAGGATGTAAAAGCCGGCGAGGCGGGGCGGGGCGGGGCGGGACTGGCTGGCTTTAGGGGCGCCTTAGTGGGGATGGCTAACCAGCGTGCTGCAGCGTGGCCCCGCGTTGAATGCTGGCTGTTGGTCAAGCTAGGCAGCTCTAGGCGGCCCTCCTGGCACCCACAGCCCTGTAATGGCCTGCTTCAGAGTATTTTGGCCTCGCGTCGCCTTCACCCCGCCCCACCCCACCCTCCGCTCTCCTTTCCTCCCCTCCCCTGCCGGACGTGTGGCTCGGCCGGGCCGGGCCGGGCCGGGCGGCCTGAGGTTTTAAAGCTCCCTGGTGCGAGCGGCTGGATCTTCGCGACCCAACGCGTGCGGTGAGAAACAGCCGCGACCCCACGCACTGCCCGGACGAGCACGGCTAGTACAGCAGGCAGCAGGGCTAGGTGGGCCAACCCAACTTCACACTCTCAATGTCCGGTAACTTATTTTATGCGGACTTAGTGACGTTTTTATGCAAATCTAGAACTAGCGAAAATTTGGTTCTACTTGTTCACACAATTTTTACTAAATTGCTACTAGGTCGTTATTAGTAATTCCGTTACTAATTGTAGTCATGTGTAAAAACGTTATTAAGTCTGAAATAAAATGTTATTAGACATTTAGAGGTGGAACAGTGAGACAACAAATTCTCTTTAGAGTCATTAATACCAGAATAAGGTAGTTTAAAATTTTGGGTTGGGGACAAATTTTTATGATTTTCCATAGTGCGAAACCAAGCAACATTTTTTCCGACGAAAAGAAAAAACGCTGACCACGTTAAAGGTGTTTGCGAACGTTTAATATGTCGTTTCAGGGTAGTTTCGAGATATTTAGTGTCATAACGGAGTGTTCTTTTAATCAAAATCTCCACCTGAACAGTCTTGTCGTTTCTAGGATGTTCGAAGGTGCTGATCAGAAAAAAGATATCACGGTCAGTTTATTTGATCTTTTAGGGGTTGGTCTCTGGGTCAAATCTCAGCAAGAGATCAATTGTAAAGAAATCTTAATTGTTTTTGGTCAAGTCGAGTTGGGTGTGAGCATAGGAGTTTTCAAGGATGCTGATCATAGTCCCCGACCTAACAGACACCGTTCTGTCTTCGAGCATCAATGGTTTGTGCAGCCGCACAGCGTGACGGCATAGCGCATGCAAAGCGGCTTCAAGCGATGGCCAGCGCTGGGCTGCTTTGACTTGGACTGCCTTGGGGTGGACGCGGCCCAGCAATAACAAAAGAAAAGCGGGCACCGCCGCAACGCGGCCCTTTCTTTCCTTTGTCATTTCTTGTTACGCTCTCCTCCCGACACAATCCTTGCCTTCTTTTCGCAAACGTTGTCTGCTGGGTGCACCTTGATGAGACCACCGCCCATCCGGCGTCGACGCAAGCGTCCCCTTCCCGCCACGCCCCGCCACGCCTCGCTCGAATGAAGAGCGTCCCACGCGGTCACGAACCCAACTACCCTCTGGTATCGCAGGTACCTCCCCGCCCACTAGAGGCTCAGTCCACAAATCATGGCAGTGATGTCCACGCCGGTGCCGCCCGCAACTCTAGTCGCCCTTCCGACTGCACTGCGAAATTGCAATTTTCGAATCGAAGAAATTCTCCAAGGACAATGCGAAGATTTCAAGCAAGAGTCGACCACTTCGATATTCCATGTACGCGGCCCGAAATATTCCCAGATATTCCAAATATTCCACAATATTCCAAATATTCCACAATATTCCACCAAATTTAGAGTTAAGTTGGTAAGATTGCGAGGAAGCGTGAAAGTTTTTGGAATATTGTGGAATATAATCTATAAATTTTTCATAAATATTCCAAATATTCCTAAATATTCCACATATCCCAAAGTATTCCAAGTATTCCACATATTCCAGGGATTAGAATATATCCATGCCCTTAGTGCCGAAACTAACGATCAGCTTGGTCAAAAAAGGGTGAGATTTAGGGGGGAAACTAGGAATATCTGGAATATATTCCATTAGCTGCTCTGAAATATTCCACATATTCCAAGATATTCCATGGGAATATATTCCATGTACACAAAATTGGTTGAGTGGTTGACCCTTGATTTCAAGAAAACCAGTCGAATCGATGGAAAGTTCCCTTTTAACCTCGCTTGGTATACGTTAGAGGCCTACAGTCCTACGGGTTTGCATCTAAGAGTCCGCCTGCTCTAGACGATTTTGATTCAAAACCGGAAAGGCAGAGCCGGAAACGCGGCAGGCATAGGTTTTGTAGGCAGAGGTAGGACAGATAAACAGACGGCAAGGTCGTAGCCAGACAAATATTTCGTGTTGCCTACCAACCTCGGCCTTCAGTGCTGGCAGGCCCTTTCGGACATTCAGTTTTTCACAATTCGAGGCTGGGGCCCGGGCCTTCTCGGCCTTATTAATGTGGCTACAGCCTTGACAGACAGGACACAAGACACGAAAGACTGCAACGCCAAAGGCGAGACCAGGCACCACATCCTTTCATAATAACCGAACACATAAGTTAACGATTTCAACTTTGAAATCCAAAAGAGCTCAGCGGCACTCTCGGGTCAGAGCGCCTGTCAAGCATAGGATAGGCTACCAGTTTCTCTCCCACGCGAAGCAGGAGGCCTACGCTGCATTGCTACCGATTCCACGGAGCTTTTAGTTAGTTGAACTTCGTTTTTGTAACCCCAGACTTAGAAGTAGTAGTTGGCATGCACTGTGTGGCCATTTACTACCCCTATTTTGTTTACGATCGGATTGGATCACGTCCCGTATGCTCCATGGCCTACTATTTGGCCTGTTTCAGAGTACTTTCCTGTCAATTCATGGCACTTCAGGGTCAAACTCCATTATCGGTTTTAACAAGCATTTAACAAGAAAGACAACAACTTTCCTCCAAAAGGGGTAGGCTGCGGCGTGGGAGGACAGCGGTAGTGTGGGTGGCGCTAGCGGGGAAGGGACCTCTAAGTCTAGTTCGTAGTCACTTACCCCGACGAAGGAAGAGGCATGCTTTTCTCTCACGCTCATAACCACAACACCTTTCTCCACCCCTACCATCCCCTACCCCGCTGGCCAACGCCTGTAAAACAACTCCTCTTCCAGCCCTCACGCCGCTGCGCTCTGCTACGCCATGCCACGCCACGCCACGCCACGCCACGGGGTGAGTCTACACGCGCAGCATCCCCCTCCCCCTCCGCACCGCACCACCTCCACACGACACGGGGCCCTCAATCGCTGAGTCTCCCCATCACTCGACGAACACAGCGCAACCTCCCGAAGTGAGTGACCGCTTTGCAAGTCAAGAGGCGCGCGAGGTAAGCTAAAGGTCACCGGGTAAAGACGGGCCGGGTCAGGTTGGGTCCTCTATCGCTCTGTCCGGCCACACCGACACCCCACGCTACGCCACGCCACACTGCGGCAGCCCCCCTCCCCCTCCCCCTCCCCTCACACAGAAAGGTGGATTTTCATTTCCTTGTTACTGTGACCCCAGCGGGGAGGCGCTGAGCCAAAGAGACAAGGCGGTGGGGAGCGCCATAGGCAGGTGATCTGGGAGCGGCGGTCCGGATTAATCTGTGACGCGGGCCGAGCGGGGTGGCGAGCAGCGCAATGTTTCAACGTGGGGCGGAGTGCTCCTGCTCCACCTCCTCCCATGTCCACGGCACGAGCAGACACCGAGTCACGTGATCACGGTCGCTCTCTAACCTCCGTGCTCTCCACAGCAAACTGCGACGCAACGCCGAGGGCCCGCGGCGCGGCACGGCGCGCAGAATGAGTCGGCTAAAGCGCAGCCGGCTAAGAGGACGATTTGCATGTTTCATCTCGTTTACAGTCTTTGGTTTCATTCCTTTCCCGGAGCAGGTGGTAACATTATGCCATCACTGAAAAAGAAATGTACAGTACCTATAAATGTGAAGTGTAGTGCTACACATTTCAGGTGTAACGTTGGTCCACCGAGCAGCAAAGGCGCCAGCCCTTCAAGTCTATAGAGTAATGGCTCTATTTCGGGCCACCGGCCCTAATTCGAGCCACCCCCTTTAAATTACATGCACGGTACTTCAGGTCCTAGTCGACAAAAAAATTTTAAGAGTTTACAAAGTGAACTTTTAAATTTCCGTGTCATTTGGAATCGAGAGTTGCCAGCAAATGATTTTAAGGGGGTGGCTCGAATTAGGGCAAGTGGCCCAAAATAGGGCCATTACTCTAGTAGAGTACACAGTAAGATGCACACGGGAGTACATGGTCCTTTGAGCCGAGCCTAGGACCAAGGGGTAGTGAATGCTAGGGATGGGGCGGGGCGCACCTTCCTGCCGGTGACTCCCAGCGCCAGCAGCGAACACTCCGCCTCGTCCTTGCCGCTGGGGCAGTCCACGGTGACGTCGCAGCGCTTGGACAGCGGCACGCAGGTCGACCGGCGGTGACCCGGACCGAAGTCATCGCAGCTGAACTCGCTGGGCAGGCAGCCTGGGGGCAGGGGGCAGGGCAGACCCGAGAACAGAGTGAGATCACCACGGAATGGAAATGGGTTCCTATGAATTCATACAGCAAAATTGAAAAGTTTATCAAGTTCAACCAGGGTTCGACCATCCTTTCCTTCAAATATTTTGATCAACTGGGATTAATTTTTTAAGATTAACCCTAAATTCATTTACATTTTATCTCGAACTTCGGGTCAAAATCTTGATAGATTTGATTGGAACTCAAAGATGTGTACACCGATATTCAAGCTTCCTTCCACCTTGAATCATGTTTCAGCAGATTCGCACTCAGATGGGTAAGAAATAAATTACGTACACAAAAAAGAAATCGATCCCGGGGTTCACTCCTGCTCAACTAAAACAACGGAGTTTTCCATACATTAAGCAAATCATCTCAAGAGTCTACAGCCAACAGTCAATTCACAGACGCACAAAGTCCTGACATTTTTGCAGACTTTGACTGATCGAATAGAACCCGCATTACTTACCCATGCAGCCCAGCTCGTCCTCGCCCGCGGGGCAGTCGAAGTAGCCGTCGCAGAGGCGGTCCCTGTCGACGCGGTCCCGGCAGGAGCAGTGCGCCTCGTCGCTCGCGTCCGGGCAGTGCACGGCGCCGTCGCACCACATGGAGGCCGAGACGCAGCCCGAGCGGTCGTGGCACGCCCTGTGTCCCGCCGGGCAGCCGGGCTCGTCCTCTGAAGCACGTCACAGGACAATACGACACTACCGACCACAGCCAGACAGGTTAATACTCGTCGTTTTACACAGAAAGACCAAAACCCAGAAACTGGGGCAACTCAACCCAAAAACGAAGGGTAAAAAAAAAAAAAAATATTTTTGAATTGATTTTGAGACCTGTTGCAAAATGATCAGGAAGCTTCGAAACGCGTTTTAAAATATGTCTAAAAATTATCTCGAAATTTTTTTTTTACCCTTGGTTTCTGGGTTGAGTTGTCCCAGATTCCGGGATTTTTTTTTTTTTGTAGGAACTCGGTAGTCAGCTAAAATGATGTATTTGGTTTCAGAATTGTTTTAAGAACACGTTTGATTTTACGCATTTTGATATAATGTTGAAACATCTAATATCTAATTTGGTGAAAACTTTACGGAGGGCGTGCAGCTTTCGGAAGGTAGACACCTCGTAAGCCCTCACCTGCCAGGTGCAGGCAGCAGGGCTCACTGGCCTGGCGCGCGCGCCCCGCCGCCCTCGACTCGCCCACTCCAGAGACGATAGGGAACTGGTAGGTTGGAGGGGGGAGGTAGGTGCAGAAGATAGGGACCTTGGTGAAGGGCTGGAACACTTGCTGCTGCTGGATGGGGACGGGCACGGCCTTGGATGGCACCAAGGGGGCGAAGTTGGGGGTGCTCGCCATTCCCTGGGGATAGCCTGATGCCTGGGGGTAGTTTGCCCCCATAGAGGGAGGGTAGCCGCCTGACATCTGGGGGTAGGCAGGCATTTGTTGGTAGCCTGCCCCAAACTGTTGGTAGCCGGCCCCCATCTGTTGGTATCCGGGACCCATCTGAGCAGGGTAAGCTGCCCCCATTTGGGGGTAACCAGCTCCGATTTGTGGGTACGCTAGCCCCATTTGGGGGAAGCCAGCCGACATCGAGGAGTAAGCTGCAGCCATCTGCGGCGCCGCCCCGCCCGACATGAAGAAGTTGTTGGCCATGGGGGCCATGGGGGCCATGGGGGCCATGGGAGCCATGGGAGCCATGGGAGCCATGGGGGCCATGGGAGACATGGGAGCCATGGGGGCGCTGGGCCCCGGGCCCCACGCCGTGTTCATGCGCGGGGACGTGGCGTTGGAGTGCTGTCTGTCCGAGTGCGGCTCCAGACTGCCTGGCCCGGTGACGGGGACATGAGCCTCACCCTCCGAGCTGCGCGCCACCAAGGGGTTGGGCACCCCCAGGAAGAAGGGGTAGGCTACGGGCAGCGACTGGGGGGCCTGCTGCGGCCGCTGCTGGTGGTAGGGCTGGAAGGGCTGCAGCTGGCGGTAGGGCTGGAAGGGCTGCATGGGGGGCTGTGCGGGGGCGGGCCGCTGCAGCACGGGGGATGGGGGCGGGGGAGGAGGGCCCTGCACCAGGTGGGGTGGCGAGTAGCCGGGCAGGTAGAAGCACACCGGCAGCTGGGAGCGCAGCTGCGGTACGTTGAACGTGAGTTGCTGGGTGGTCTGCAGGATCTCGCCGGGCGCCGAGGGCCCAGGGGCGGTCGAGGGGGCTGAGGGGGAGTAGGGGGCGGTGGGGGCGGAGCCTGCTATCACCCTCGCCTCTCCTGTCTTACCTGCGTATCGCGAGTGCTGCGCCTCCGTCACGTTGCGGCCGGCGTGCTCGGGGTGCCGTTGCAGGTGGCCGGGCTGGGGGGCGGTGAGGTTGGCGGCGCTGACGGGGTGCCGCTGCAGGTGGCCGGGCTGGGGGGCGGTGAGGTTGGCGGCGCTGCGGCCCTGCGTCCCGCTGGCGAGCAGCAGTGCGGGCAGCGGGGTGCTGGCGTTGTGTTCCGGTGGCGGGCTGGGCCAGATGTCGAGCAGCTCGCTGCTGCGCGCCGTCCCGTTGGCCCGCTGCTTGTCGGGGTGCTGCTGGTTCGTCTGCTCCAGCTCCCTCACGATGGTCATGATGTCGTCCGCCTCCCTCAGCAGGCTGGAGCGCATGTCCGCCAACCTCTTCATGAGCACGGGGTCCACCTGCTTCTTGTGCCGCACGGCCTCCAGGAAGGTGTGGGCGGCGGGCAACGTGCGCTTGAACTTCCTCAGGCGCAGGATAGTCTGCACGTCCTTGGCCGTGTCCAGGTGGAGGTGCTCGGAGTGGAGGTGCTCGGGGTGGAGGTGCTCCGGGGCCTGCCTGGTCACGCGGTGCGGTGAGTGGGGTTCTCGGGGCGGTAAGGCTACTGGCTCTCGCTTATCGCGAATCTCCAACATGACCTTGTCGATGTTGGCTACCTCCGCCAGCACGCTCTGCCTCTCGTTGAGCAGGAACTCGATGGTCTCGGCCCGGGACTCCCGCTTGGAGTGCTTCTTCTGCACGCCGGGCAGCAAGCTCTGCAGCAGGCCCTGCAGTGTGTCCGCCAGGTCCCTCTTGTGACGGCGAGCGCCACGCCCCGCCTCGCCCCGCCTCCCCCGCTGCTCGGCCATGGCGGCCAGGTCGGCGGCCTCCTCCAGGAGCTGCTGCCTCTTGAGTCGCAGTGCGGCCAGGACCTCCGCGTCAGAGCGCCGCACTCGCTCCTCGCGCACGTGCGGGTCCTCGTCCACTATGGGCCCCGCGGGCGGCGGGAAGCCGTCAGAGGTGATGTCGTCCGGGCTGATGACGTTGACGGTGTCCGGCGTGTAGCCTGGGCCTCGGCTGCGCTGCAGCGAGTCCACCTCCTTCTCGATGTCCTCCATGAGGATCCTCAGGTCGTCCGCTTCCTTGAGCAGTCTCCTGTGGAAGTCATCCATCATCCTCGCGACCTGCTGGTGGCGCTCCTCGCTCAGGGCCGCGTCCTGCTCCCCCTCACCCTGCGCGCTCTGGTCCTCGGAGCTGGTGTCCTCGTCGCTGACCTCCTCGTCGCCTACCTCCTCGTCCAGCTGGTTCTCTCGCGCCGCGTGTTGGACATCGCGCTTGCTGAGCCGCGGCGGCAGCATCTCCCTGATGGTGCTCAGGTCGATGTTGCCGCGCGCGCCCGCCGTGCCGCCGTGGATCTCCACGTTCATGGGGTCGGCGTCGTCGGGGTCGTCGCCCTGCCGCGGCCGCACGAACAGCCTGAAGGGCGACATGTTCACGTTGGCCAGCGGTCTGTCGTGCGGGGAGGGGAAGTACTCAACGGGCTGGTCGAAGTACGCCAGCCTGCCGTCCGGCCTGGTGGTGGACTTGGCCGGGTCGTCCCCGCGGTCCCCGTGCGGAGCGTCGCGGTTGTCCTTCTCGTACATGAGCGCCGCCGCGCCGTGCAGGCCGCCATGTTGGCCGCCATGTTGGCCGCCATGTTGGCCGCCATGTTGGCCCGCGCTCGTGTTCTCCGGGTGGAAGCGCTTCACGGCCTGGTTTAAGACGTTGATGTCTGGCAGCAAAGGATAAGCACCGCCGATAACGTGACGAAACAAAGCGTCATATTCAAGACAAAACAAAGGAAATGATGGAAAATGAAAGCAATAAGCTTACAGGCGTTGTTGAACTTACAAGTTGTGTTGTAGATGACGCCCACGACCAGGACGACCAGCAGCAGAGTTCCTATGATTGCAGCGCAAATCACGGCGAGCTTCTGGCTGCGTTTTCTCTCGACGTCTGAGAGGAAGGAAATTACAGTAACAGTGAGGAGGAAGACACAAGTCAACAGCCTGCTCCTGAAAGCCTCACGGTACTATGTATTCATTCGCGGCAGAAACAAACCGTGAGGTGCGTCTTGCGTGAAGTTGTTGCATCAGAACGAGCATGACAAGTAAAAGTACCCACACCCCATACTGTAAACAGGGACTGTATACTGGTCGATGTCCTTGAGGACCAGCAGCTTCACAGCTCCTCTCATACCACGCCGAACAGTCCAGAACACTTCCACAGACGGATGGATGCACACACAACAGTAAACCTCGAAGACAATGTCACAAAATATTTTCTAAAAACATTCGACGACATTCGACATTGACCTGAGAAGTTTTAAGAACGCCAAGGAAACTTTTACGTTGTACGTGTTCAGTATTTAATAAAGTGGTCAAATTTCTTCATCGGAAAAGTACTACTTTTTAATAATTCTATAGGCTATCTATAGTTCGATATCGAAATATTGTTTGTAATGTCGAAATCGGCGCGAAAACGTTTCTGAAAACAACGTCGTTTCGTTGCCGAATGCTGGAACCGAGGTAGATTTAATATTAATTCTGGCACCGATTTCAAAATCAGGAAAGATGTCTCCTCGGTATCGATATAAGGCTGAATTTCTCAGTGGGTGTAGTCCGAGGTGCAGTCCCTTCGCAAGCAGCTGATGGCCTACTCACAGTCGAAGCGGGGCGCGGTGTGCACGGGGGTGAGGTCGGCGGACAGCTTCCTCTTCATGGTGCTGGCGGTGCTGCTGGGGCCCTGGTGTAGTCCCAGGGGTATCTCCTCGCCCTCTCCAGGGGACAGCGGCCGGTGCAGCGAGGGGGTGGCCGGCGGGGGTGGCAGCGACAGTGGCGAGGGTTGCTTTGTCTGCTGCGCCATCTACCGGCGAGACTCAGACTAGTTAGATGGACGGAGGGGGAGAAATGCAGTGAGGTGACTGCCCTATCGAAAGGCGCGGAATATCTTTCGCCGCTGATCAGCGAAAATTTACTTGCCGGTTGGCATGAGTCGCACGTTTTGCTGACAGCAAACGTCAAGGTGTTGCGTTGGTAATAACTGAGACGGCCAATCACTAAAAGAAGATGTAGCGTACAAAGTTTGAAGAGATCATATTGAGTTCATTAGGCCTACTGGTAAAGCCGGAAATAGGCAACTTACTGAGCATTAGTACTTCTATACGTGATCCTGCCAACTTCGAGAGAGAATATACACTGAAAAGTTTGGACTTTCAAGTTAGTTCAAAAACGCCACTAGACAGTTTAAAAATGTCTTAAAGTGATCATCTGCGAGGGCAGAAGTCGCGTAAATTTTTGGCATTGCTAGGTATATTGTGCGAACATCGACACACAAATCTGACCTGCTAAACGACACTCTGGAAATAATTCTAGTTTGCTAAACGTATAGGCTAGGTCCAAGATGGCGGCAGCCACAGTATTTTGACAGTAAAAGTACTATAACTGTGTTCTCACACAGACAAACCAATTCCTAGATTCTGGAGCAGCCGAACCCAGGAATCAACGGTAAATAAATATTTTTAAAGGTCATATTGAGACTTATTCCAAAACCTTTTTCAAGGCTTTCTGATTATTTTAGAACACGTCTCAAAACTACACCCCAAAATAATTTTTGACACACAGACAAACCAATTCCTAGATTCTGGAGCAGCCGAACCCAGGAATCAACGGTAAATAAATATTTTTAAAGGTCATATTGAGACTTATTCCAAAACCTTTTTCAAGGCTTTCTGATTATTTTAGAACACGTCTCAAAACTACACCCCAAAATAATTTTTGACCGTTATTTCTGAGTTGATATGAACCAGAATGTGTGGTTTCGTTTTTGGTCGCACTCACCTTAGGACGACAGCATTAGTTGTTTATTGTGGGCTCCTCGCCAGGGTGCTGATGTCACTGAGTCGCCTGCTGCTGTACTCGGGGTGCGAGTGGAAGTGGAGGAAGGGTTCGCCCTCAACGTTCAGGTCGCTCGTTCAGACTGGAGCTCGGCAAGGCGTGGTCTCTGCACCGGCCCGGGCCTGGACAAAGGTGGCGTCGCGTCCTAGTCAGCAGCCCGCCACGCCACGCCACGCCACGCCACGCCACGCCACGCCACGCCACGCCACGCCACGCCGCCTGGCAAGGGCAGGCCAGGGGGCGAAGAAGCCAAGCCGCCCATAGCTCACCACCTGAAGCAGCACAATTTCCCCTGAGTCTTGCTCTTCCGTTTCGCGGCCCTGTGCTTTTCTTTGCCGCTCGCGCTCAGCTCGCGCTTTGCTCGATGATGCAAGGGACGGATCATCTCGGCAGCAGCGGATCACGAGATGCCCCGCGGGGCGGGGCTCGGAGCGGTAAGGTCAATACAGGGCGCTGTCTCGTGGACCACACCTCAAGACGCGCCGCCCTGGATTCCTATTGGGCAGGGCGAGGGGATGGAGAGGAGAGCGCCCGACCGATACGAGTAGTCCATCCCGCCTCGCAGGCGTGCCGTGCAGGGCGTTGCGTTGCTGTGCGGTGAGCCGGGTGAGCCCCGCGCCCCGCTCACCTTGGCCTTGCACTCCGCCCTCACCGCACTGCTTCGCTCCGCCACGCCACGCCACGCCACGCCACGCCACGCCACGAAATGAACCGCTTGTGGTAGAGGGCCGTTCACGTAACGCATTTATTGAGGGTAGCAGGGAATCTGAGGAATGATTTCGAATGATATCCATTCGTCTCAAAGTCGTCAGAATCGTGTGACGTAATTTGAAAACGCCCCTAGGGCATGGTCCTACGCGGTCAAGATCAAAGTATGAGATGTGAGACGGTGTGATCGCATCAATTTCATCGGGGTGGCCTCTTCCAGATCAGCTGATGAGATATGCTGATGATGATCGGAGTTGGTTTTAAACTACGAGCCATCACATGTTCTTCGCACTGCTGGCTGCTTTTCGAGGAATCTGCTCCTTTTCAATCTGTTTAGGTGTTTCCCCCGCCCTGAGTTAGATTGTGTATGATGTTGCGAGTCGAGTCGCTGCTGTCTCAGACCAGAAACGAGAAGCCAAGCCGGGGGAAGGAGAGTTCTGTGGTAAGGAGGGAGGGGGGGGGGGTGCATTCTTCAATGGTGCGTGTCGTGGGGGTCTGTGCACGCCACAGTATCCCACCTCGCCTCCTAACAAACGTGAGAACAACAGTTTTCCGAGAAGTTTGCGACCGCGAGTTGAATGCTCCTATTTGAAGTTACATGATTTTAACACGTAGCCACAATTTCGGAGAGCGCGTGGACGCGAGTGCGCGTCATGTCATTAATAAAAGATGCCTACTTGCACATTGGCCAATAAAAATTCTGAGTTGAGGCCTTTCCAAAGTTTTTCAGTTTAAGGGGAAAAAAACCCTCATTATGTGTGACTCACAACGAAACAACACAGCAAATGGCAATGATATGGCGGTTACAATAAGCGCCCTTTGCAGTTCCGCCACTAAGTGCTAATAAGGGAAGTCCTAACCTCCTGTGGCTTGAAGCATAAGCGCGGCCATGGCAGCTGCTACGTCATTCCAGACCTTAGTGGCATGCCACACACAGGACGACTCCCTCACGTGGGTCAATACCAACGCGTCTAATCGGAGGATGCGAGACGCACCGTGCAAAAATGTTCATTGCCTAAACCACGGCAACCATTTACCAATCACTAAAATAAGTCTCCCTATTCTCAATCCGACTGCCAAACGCCTGCTCCTCCTCCTGTCAACGAGGAATATCACAGCTTTGGATTGGTCAGCGCTTGCGAAATAAAGCCCCTCGATTTCCAGGCCTTGCATGTTTCTCACTGCGATAGTGATGACGCAGAGCAGAGGGGGCGGGGGCAGGGAAGGAGGAGGAGGGGACGGGGACTCCAACTTCCACTGCTGGGACCGCCCGTAAGGTACGTCCGTGTTTGACGTGTGGTACGGTCTCAGAAATTACCTAGGTGTACGAGCTGTTATCTAGAAACCATAGCGCCTCTTATGCATGACTATCAGAAATTGGTTTTAATTCTAGACACACAATGCAACTCTGTCGGTTGTCACAGAGGGTTGGAAGAGAAGTGGGGTTGCAAAACTGCGTGATGAGGATGGAGGCCAGGAATAGTTTAAGTTCATTGCATTGGCTTCCGAGGGTTCACTTTGATCATTCATACCCGCTCCGCTGCTCCGCTATCGATGGATAGGCCATCGACACTCAGCTCGCCGCGTCAGCTCGGCTCAAGGCTGCCGAGAGAGCAACATGTCGGAGCCTCACCTGAACGAGCCCGAGCACAGGCCGCACCGACCGAAGTGGGGGAGTTGTGGTTGGAACGCTATTTTTAGTGGTTAGGTCCATTTAGAAGTTATGTTCACATCAGAATAAATCACTAAAAATTATACTTTAATATCACTTTGATACAAAGTAGCACTTTCTCATTTTCTCTTACTTTAGTGTGTAACTGTTAAATATCACCTCCCAAAGTTCCGATCTCATACTCATGTTCACTGTGCTTAAGAAATATGCAAATTTCAACAAGCTAATACAATATGGTGGTTAAAATTTAAGGAAAGGAAATGAGAGTACGCAGGCTTAATTACTCGACAGCCATATTATTATCATTTTTCAGAGGAACATTTGAAATTTGCATTTCAGAGCTATTTACTTTAAGGGTTTCATTGGTGTTAGATTTAACGGAAGTTTTCTCTGCTGCACAGTCCATGCTTGAATCTACTTCCGTCTCTTGCAAATGTTTCTTTCCTAACCTGCACAATTTGAAGTTTTGGAGGTAGCGCAGTTCTCCATTCCAGTCTTTCAATAATTTGACTTGGGCCTCATCAAGGAGATTTGGCATTTCTGTTAGAACAAAAAAGAAACATATGTATGAAAATAATGACAACATCAGTAAAAGTAAAATACATGAACTAAAAATTGGTCTATCAAAAATATATTTTTAAAACAAGAGTAGAAAAAGAAAATGATTAAAATTGAGATACATACCTAGCCCACAAGTATTGTATTCATCCTTTTCATGTTCCTGTGTATGGCGAATGACATCTTCCCGGCTTGCATGTTGTCTGTTTTTGCGCTGACCCACGGCGTGTTTCAGTCGAATCTGTTCAAGTTCTTCATCAAACCTACTTAGATATCTGAGGAGTCAAAAGAATATAACACAATAAGAATATGTAACTTATCTTATACAGCACACGTGATAAGAGGGTTCACAAAGTACTTACTTCGTAAGAAGCCCATCAACAAAGCTTTTAGTACAAACTTTAACATCTGAGGGCAATTTCTCTTTAAACCATGTCAACTTCTCTCCAAGTAAGTTTTGTTTGACAAAGGTACCTAGCTTCTTTTTTCCTCGTGCTTCATGCCTGAAAGATACGAAATGTACTGGTGAGAGAGGGAAGAAAGGAAGCGTAAACCTCTCGACTTATGTTAAATAAAAAGTAAGTAATGAAACAATGAAAGTACGTACTTTTTACTTTCTTTAAACATCTTGATAGCCTTCCTGCTTTTGGGATGTGAAATATTTTGAATGGTTACTGCCTTCTTCTGTAATTTTGGCTGAAATAGAAATCACATTTTTAAAAGAGTTATAATTAAATATGAGAAACAGCTCAGGCCGAATTTCAAAAAGACCTAGCGAGGTAATACGAAAATAACTAATTTATTAAAATGTCACAAAAAAACGATAGCAAAATATCATCTACACGAGAATGATGGGGGTTATGTTTTCACGTGGACATGAATGACTTAACCGAAGAACGTTCATAATATCAGTGTCCTTACCATTCTTGAGTCTTGAATAGAAACAGAATATCACTTATCACTAGAGAAAGAGTGTCAGAGATGAACCTATCCCACAAATCTAAAATGAAGCAAATTTCAGCAATAACGGGCAAAACAGTCGTCAGAGCCGAGCAGTGAGAACAGACGACTGTTGAGAAATACGACGTGCGCGCCATCTACACGGTACGTTTGGCGTGCCGCGCGCACTGGGCGGTGGCTTGAAAGCAGGCGCTAAGCAGTTGCTAGATGTCGCCCGTCAAATCTGCACCGTTAGGCAAGTGTTTTGGCACGAGACAACTCTAAATATGTTAAAACCGCAGTTGGAAAGTACAATGAAATGCTCCGAAAGACACGCTGATTGGCGGCACAATTTATTATGTAAATAAGTACTATCCAAACGCCTAAGGACGTTCGGCATGGCTGCACTGTTTGGATTTTCATTTTCCGACAAGATCATTGCCCTTCCGTTCCCTTCCCTTCCCTTCAGTTACCCGGTGATTTTGTCTGACGTAGTGATGGTTGTCTCCGGTCACAAGAATCCGGAATCGAGATGAAATTGAACCTGCTTTCAGTACAAGATAAATCAGAGTCATACTCTTGATTTAGTTGAGAAAGTCCTTGTTGTTCGACCCAGCGGTCACAGTGCAGCTGACTTGCTGGTCACGTGTTGGCATGAGAGGAAGCTTCTCAAGCAAGTCAGACACCGGGAAGTCGGAGCGCGTCGTCTGCTGGGCTACAAGACAAGGTTTGTACACAGAGCGAGCTTTACACGGCTCTGTCTGGTCTGCGCGTATGTGTGCAAGACCAATTGGCGGGCTGCTCACAACCATCATCGGATCTTCGTAATTGAAGATTTTCCTGAAGTTCTAATCGAAGAGAAAATCTCACTCATCATAAAAAAACACTGCTTAACTGTACATAAGATTCCGCCGACAAAACAAACTGAGTCGTATGAAAAGACTTCGCTAGTAGCTTCTAAAAAGAAGAGTTCGGAAAGAGTATTATTATTGTGTACTTGACTTACTCCAAGGATCCGCACCAGGTCCACACGGTTTGTTTTGCTTCTGAGCTGCTGCTTCGAGTGATTGGCGCTCGCCTAGGTCAGCCCGACACGAGGAAAGATACTGCGGCACTCCAGGCATTGTGACTCAAAGCAAACCCCGCTGAGTGAGCAGTATTGACTATCGTTTCGACGAAAAAAATTGATTTAAAACGGAATTCTGAAGAAAATCCTTTGCATATTCAACTAGAAACACAGATTCTTGCGAATAAGTTACGGTACATGTAAACTTTTCGGGATCGCTAGACTCAGTGCCTTAATAGGCTTAGGTTTAGCCGCTAAGCAGAAGGGAAGCTTGAGCGTCAGAGTACCGGAGAGCAACAATTACAAGTTCCTAGCGCTAAACGTCCTAGCACTCGGTGGATAAGAAAGATTAATCGGGTGAAATATGAAGGTTCTTCCTCCCTCGAATACGACAGTGTCACCAACACAAGACAGGGCAATGCCACAGCCCCGCCCCGCCCCGCCCAGCCCCGCCCCGCCCCGGCTCCACAGTCGACCAGGCCGAGTAGAACACCGCAAGTGACGCACTGTCTCCGCGTGTCGGATTGCACTATGGAAACACGTGCCCCAGCGCACGTTTTCGGATTGTTTGCGGACACTGTCATACCAACGGTGGCCATTTTACCACCATTTTCGGATGTAATTTCCCAACGGCGGTCTCTCAGTATTACCGCGGCAAGAACGGCCGTCACAAAATGAGCGCCGATAAATTGATCACTTATTATTTTTGACGGTCGTGGGCCAAACGGTAGGCTATAGTAATTTGACTGCCAATGCACCGGCGGTATATTTTTTACCTCCGTTGGGATAACGATGGCAATACTGGTCAGGTACGGTCACTCGGGGTACAGTTCAAATTTCGCGGGTCCGGCTAGCCGTGGCTCACAGCCCTCGGTGGCGGATCCAGAAAGACTTTGAGGGGGGGGAGCGATGGAGGACAAATTGCCTACTATCAGGGGCTTTGCATACCTTCCAGGCGGCGCCCCCGA
>CABIKL010000666.1:0-20014 GCA_902196195.1 Aptinothrips rufus
CAAAGATCTAAAAATTTTGAGGCAATTTTTTCTTTTTTTTTTTTTTATATGAAAATTCGCATTAAAGTTCAACAGATAAATTTTTACCTCAAATACAGCATCATTGGCACGACGGGCTTCAGCACTCCTTGTGTCCCTTGAACTAACAACAGACCGTATTTTTGTTTCTACATCTGTGATGGCAAAAGTCTCATTTGCCCATGATCTCATATGGGCTTGATGAAAAACAGCTTGAATGCGCTCCAGATCTCTAACACTTGCGAGTTGGCGAAAATGGCAAACTTCAACACTCTTGTTCACAAGGCAACTGAATCAAAAGAAAAGGGTTTCAACTGAAACTCAAACTATAAATAATAAAGGCAGTTTATAAATAGCAAAATCCATCTCGATAGGCAGGGCTTACTTCAACATTTGTCGTAATGCCTCTTTCAGCTCAAGTTCTGCCATTAAAGTGTCTTCTTTTTTGGAGGAGCTATCACCAAGGGAGCATTTTTCCTGAGTACATAAATTTATATCATGTAGATTGATTGATAAGTCAGTTTTCATTTATTATTCAAACAAACAAAGCAATCAGCTTATGAAAGTTTTCAGGTACTTACTTTTGACTTGAGGGCACATGGTAGCGGTACTAAGAGCATTTCAAGATATTGACTATTATTAAGAAAGGCACTCAATGATTTCAGAGCAGCAAGCTGAAGAAAGGCTACTTGAAGTGATATTGCCTCACAATCTAAAAATTTCTTTTCACCATCGCTGTAAAGAAAATTTACTAGTTTTAAACACAATATAGGAATATGTTTTTAGAATATTATCAACCAAAAAAAAATGTTCAGAAAACTGCACAGGAAGTTATGGTCTACCCACAACTGTTTTTGAGAAGTTTTGTTATGAAACCTCAAAGACATACTTATGGTGAACTGGTGCTGAAGAGCTAGAACTATCTTGTGAGACTTGAGGCATGGCTGATGATCCTTCCAATAAATCAGCTGAATTTCTTCTTGTAACTTCACCAATAATGTTGAACACCATTTGATTTGTCAATGTTTCAACAGACCGAGCAGTTGGCTTCAAAGGTTGTAATCTGGGCGGTTGGCTCACATCACAAAGGCTTACATCTGACTGGGATTGATCAGTAGCAACTCTCTTGTCAGAAGGTCTCATCTCCTCAGTGTTTCTTTCACATTCTGGAAACACGAGCTGTCAAGAGAACAATTTAACAGGATAAGTGGAGCACTCGGAGAAATATAAAAGAATCAAATTTAAAATGTTTGAATTCATATGTAACTAATATATTAACTTACCTCTCCCGTAAGCCCAGCAAGTTTTGATATTTGTATCAGAGTTTCGCCAGATAGCAATGGTAACTTGGAAACATTGAAAGGAGTGGGCTCTAATGGCTGTAAGCCACATATTTGGGCATCCCTGTAAAGCAAATTAGAAAAGTTAAGAAGTATAAAAATAAGTCTTGCATTAAATTATGACCACAGTACAGTGTGAAAAAGCGGTACACACCCAACACATCCATCCTCCCACTGAACTTTCACTGATGCAAGGCCAGGCTTCAAAGTACCAAGAACTACACAGTTGCGTGCCAACGGACGGTAAACGCAGCGACCTCCTACCCGAGCACCGCGATCTACACCTGACATGACGGCAAGCGCAGGCCAAACCTAGAATCAAATTATTCTTCAGACAAATAAAAACAATACCTACACTCAATTCTCAACTCTTCAGGAAAACTGTATTTACCTCCTTGCAGAGTTGTTGGATTTTCGCAGCATGATTATTTATCATTATATTCTTTGGTTTCTCTGCTTCAGAACTATCAATGAGCCCCTCTTTAACATCTGAAAGTTTAAAAATAAAAAGAATTGTTGATGTGAGACCAAATGCAACGAAAATTGAAAATAGATGGATTAGAAATAGTGTTTGTGATTTACATACCTGCTTCACTAATTTTTCCAACTGATTGAGTAACCTCTCCTGACACATCAGGGAGAAGATCTTTTGTCTGATTCAATCTTTCTAGTATGCATTCGTTCACCTATTGGAAGTACAAGTAGACAGAAAAAATATGAAAGGGACCTATATATCATGAAAAATTACATTGATACTGTTGATGTTCCTCTGATAAATACCTGGTTGCACCACACATCTGTGGCATGTAACTGTCTCAAAAGTTGAACATATGCTTCTGCCATTACCACAGACTGAGGAGCACACTGTGGATCACCAGGATACAGATCTCGAGGAGTTCGGCAAACTTGCATATCTGATATTGCCACCTGTTTTTGGCAGAACCATATTGCATGAGTTTCAAAATTTCCTAGTCAGATGGACAATATACTGAGAGCCAGCAGGAAATACTTGCGATACCTTCTCTCCAGGGTTGGTGCTGTAGAAGAGAACACATGGATACAGCTCTGTTGCTTCCACATCTTCAAACGCTGAGACGGGATCCTCTCCATTCTTTCCAAAACTAACTGTTCTTGCATCCATGTCCAGCACAACAGTAATGTAATCTCCCTGGGTGTATCCTGGCAAAGTGAGGGGTAACTCACCATTATGGTACAGATTTCCACTATCAGAAAGAAAATAACTGTTATGCAAGTTAGGGGAAAAAATTGCAAAATAATAATTTACAGACAGTTGAGATTTGAGAATATGAATGTATTGAGAAAAAGTTTCTTTAAAATAAAGGCTAATGTTAACTTTTTTCTTCCACAGAATTTTGAGAATGTGACATGAGAATGGCATGATTCCAGAAGAAAGTACATTACCTATAAGCACGATACAACCACATGTCACAGGTAGTTCTGTGATTGTTGTCTTTGATAGGCAGTCTTGCAACTCCAACACATGTTCCTTCATTTCCTTTATTTTCTCTCAATATGTGGAACTTCCACTGATAACAACCTAAAATGTAGAAGAGGAAACTATTAGTTATTTGCCCGAAAGTTTCAATTTGGAGCTAGGATAATGATCTTAGTAACAGAATCAAAATGGGGAAGGATATAAAGAAAATATCCGACCTGATGTTATTGAAGTATTTCCCAAACCGTATCCCCGCCCACCAGCTCCATGAACTAGTATAGTATGCGATTCAACACTGCAATAAAGTGTCTTGTCCGCATCAAAGCCTGAGTCTGAAACTGGAATGTTGCCATCTGCTTGGAAACAATCCTCAGTGTCATCTGAAACACAAATTAGCTATAAGTAATAGCCATTGGTTTAAACAAATAAGACTTCACATCTTGGAAAGACACAGTACCCGGCTCACTCAGCTTCTTCAATTGTTTCAACAATTCTTTGTGTTTCATTGCAGCATTTCTCTCTGCCAGGGCTTGAGGTATATTCCACATATTAGCTGCCAATTGACAAAGTAATGCTCTGACTACCTGTTCGCGGTGCTCAATATCTTGCACTTTGCCTTTATTTTGGCATCCCGAAAATTGCATGCTTGGTAGTATGGTTCCAAGCAACTGAAGAGAGAGTAGTTTTGGGCGCAAAGACTGAATATGAGGCTGAGCTATCTTCATTTTCAAAGAACCAAAAACAGAAGTATTTGTTTGAATTTCTTCCTGACTTAATATATGAAGGAGTAGATTTGTCCATTTATCTGTAGCTAATAAGGAGCGCATTCTTTTGCTGCATGCAACACGACGAACAAACAGAAGCCTATCTCCTAATGTGCGTTCACACGCAGCAAGCTCAGATGATGACAAGTTGGGCGTTCCGCTTGGAAGAGTGGACTGTACAGACTGTTCCAACTGCAGATATATCAAGTCCACAACTTTTTCTATTATATCTTGATCCAGTTTACATGCATACATTCTGCAAATAGATACAGCTTCATGGTTAACAAATAAGCTTAATTAGATCATATTCAAATGCAGTTTTAGATGTATTTACAAGAGAAATTTGTTGACTTACGTGCAAGACATAGCGAGAATGTGAAGCAATTGAGTGCTGGCATGGGCAAGAGTGACATTTGGTCGGTCCCATGTTAACAAATGGCAAGCAGTAGTAGCAGTGCTGCATACTTCAGCCAACACTTTAAAGAGACCACTCCGCACAGCATGAGTCAAATCTTTAGGTTCATACTTCATACTCAAAGAAAATACAAGCAGAGTCTGGTAATACTGCTCCACATTACTGGGAACCTTGTCACTAGAATGATGAGCTGCAATTAAATCAACCAGTAGAGATATAAGGCGATGCACTGCTGCACTCAGGCGGTCTTGCATATCCTTTGCAGTGGCTTTAATTCCACTAAGGTAATGGCACAAAAGGGCACTGTCTTCTTTACATCCTGTTCGACCCATTAGTCCAAATGAACCACACAAAATTTGTTCTTGAACCTGTTGGAATCAAAGCAATATTTTAAGAATAAAATGCTGTAAATGAGTCAGAAAAAAAATATTTTTGTACTTAATGATACCTTATGTATTAGAGGTGCAGGATTGGCAGCTTTTGATGTGTCATCTGATGACAGCAGGATCAAAAAATGTCGCAAGGCGTCAAGCCGCATCTAGAAGTACGAAATAATGAGCGAAATAACGCCATAATAAAAATGGATGAAATCTAATCCATTCTAATTTAGTTAATTTTGTTTAGGCCCGATTTCAACAAATAGACAAACTGACAGTATAAATAGAATATAAGGTATTTCAAATATTTACCTGTGCTCTACTCTCTTGAGCTTTCACAGCTTCAGCAATTAATCGTGGATATGTCATCCATCCTTTGTCAGGTTTCATGATGAAAGATTGTGACTCTATCTCAGAGTTGTCAGCTTTCCCACATATAAAATTTGTAAGAGTTAATAAAAGATGCTGGAATTTTTTTGAAGGGTTTCTGTGAAATAAAAATTTCATGTAGTCATCTCCTGGCTGAAGATTTGAATTATTAATGATATCACTAAACACATAACATAACATTGAAAAATTAGGCTTTAGTCCATTTGAGTGTGAGCACAGTACCTTTGAGTGCACTTATCATCAGAAATACAAAGATCACTTTCATTTTCCTCCACTTCTCCTTCCAACCAGTTCTTGGGAGGTCCATTTACACCTCCAAGCAGAAATGCACATCGTTCTAGCACACTTCCACATATAAGTTCAAATCGAGCACTTGATTCCTCTGATTCTCCTTCACTTTGAGTCTCATCTAAATCTGAACACCAAGAAAAGATAAGAAACAATAAAACATGATCTATGAACACTCCTGATGCAAGCAAATAACAGGCCACAAGAGAACTTACCGCTTTCCTCTGCAAATGAGTACTCATCTCTAGAAGACTCCTCTCCCCTATCTCGGAATCTATCTCTGCCTGTTCCATGACTGTGATCAGAATCACTTTCTTGAGAAGTATCACAACTTTTAGCTCTTTTTCTGTCTCTTTCCTTTCCTCTTCTCTTTCTTTCACTGAATGCTTGAAGACTATTTTTTACTACAGTATATTGTACATCACATTCTTTGTTAGTCTGGGCAGCTAGCAATTGTCCACGTAAGTGAAATACAGCTGTATAAATGTCTTGTATATGTGGATTTGATCTGCGACAAACAATCAATCATAAAGTCGAAAAGCAAAGAATAAAACATAAGAAACAACAATGACACTATCTTAGATTATGATACTTACACTAACACTTTTTGAGACAGGCCACAATGCTTAATTAGTGCAGCCAAATAGAATTTCAAAACAATGTCAATCATTGGGTTCGACTCGCTTACATCCCAATTATTATCAACAGCAAACTTAAAAATAGGTTCCAGGTCAGCACTCATCACCGAACTTTGAATGAAAGCAAATTTCTCATTGCAATCTATCGGAATCTCCATGTTGACTGTAATCCAATAGACAAAATTAATTAAACTAAAAAAATACCACATGTTATGTCACTTGATTTGATTCTGGATGTAGAGTGAGAGTACACACATTTTTGTTGCTTTGAGCTTTGTAGCCACAAAGTTATAACACAACCTGAAAAAAATTTAGAAAACATGTTATGCAATGAAGCCATAAGAGAAAATGTATTGATTTGGAGTGCAGTGAGGTATGTTGCTTACCAATGTCATTATGGTTATATTCTCTTTCCAGCCCATGAACAAAAAGTGGTGATTCAAGCCAATTAGAAACATTTTTCTCAGAAGCAGAAGGAGGGAAACCAATGAGCATTCCACCTAATACTCTTCCAATGAGTAGGCCACAACATCGTTCTAAGTCTACTAACCACAACCAAGACTGCTCTGCTAAATCATTTGGTGTTGGGGTATCAGCCTCTAAAAATAAATGAACACAAACCTTTGATAAATGACCTCGAGAAATCAAAAGCACTATTAAAATGCTGTACACATTCAGGCAACAAAACTCAAATCTATTCTGATCTTAACAATTCAAATGTGATAATTTGAAATAGGGACCAGACGTGTTGATTTAAATTATTATTAACTTTAAAAATAATTTTCCGGGCAATTCTATTACCTGTGTCATCATCTGGCAGTAAAGGTAACAATCTATTCAGCTTGTCAATTGGTGACAACAATGCCAATAATTGCGGAAGAAGAGGATGAACTACACTGACAGGAAGTAACAAGAGAGCATGAAGAAATGTAAACAGGAGCGATCCTGCCAATGAGTCCATCAGTATCCCTGTAACACAAAATCCATACAAATATAAAACCAAAAGCTGTAAGCTGTATACATCAAACAAGCAGGAAAAATTTGGGTACTTCAAAAACAAACAAACCGCACCATATAAGTAGGTTAGAGATTCAGGGAAATTCTGAACGAGTTTTGAACTGACAGCAAATATACCATGTGCCATTGGGATGAGAGTATTTGAGTGACTTAAGAGGAGGTCAAGACTAGGACAGCTCTGAAAACAAAAATTATGTCATAATGCATTCTTCCACAAAGAAAAAATATTGAGTGTAGATGATTTGTAACTAACAAAACAAAAAATTGAAAACAAGACTCTGATATTAATGTACATACACATGGTTGATTTGAGTTACTGCCATAGTAAAAATTAGTAGTAAATGCTAAAAGATGAGTGTGAAGAGCAGACAGCAATCCATGCAGGGATGGCACTGAAGAAGGGGGTTCCCAAGTATCATCAATATTTTTCTTGAAGTGATCCTCTAATGATTCAATGGCTTCCATCTGCGCATTAAAAAAATGCATTTTTGTGCAAAAAAGTAATACTTTTCATGTTTGAAGAATAGCTATTGTACTCTCCTAGTACCAGTATAGTAATTCATTAGCACAAGTTTTGATAGAACCACATAGATCTACTTACTGAATTAAGACTCAGATTATCTAACAATGTTTTCATGAGAACTTGAGCATGAATCAGATCATGTGCTGGCTGTGATGTTGGTTTCATAATATCTGCTATAATACTGTGATCACTCGAACCCTCAGATCCATCTTCCAGTGTTTCTGTTACAGTGATGCCATATCCCAACAACCAAGCAATATGAGAATGTTCCACAAGGCTTTTGACAATTATATCAAGAAGCATTTTCTGGAAAGGATAAATAATATTAAGTAACATCATTCAGAGGGTTAATGTTACTGAAAGAAGATGATTGATAACAACAAAGCTATTTCCCACCTGGCCTTTAGTGAGATTAGAAATCTGAGGTAATAGAGTTTGCAGTAATCCAAGCCTTGCCCACAATGGAGGTAGTAGCATGTGAGCCCCAATTTTTAAGGTATCATTCACAACTGCTTCAACACGCGGGGGTGTAACAAAATCAACGAGACTGAAATAAAGAGAAATTCCATTTTAACTATTTGATTTATCAGAACGAACGTATAACATTAATCCTGGTAAGTATAATAGTGTCTGACCTGAATAGGAGTTGCCTCAAGGGTGCTGCTTGATTGCCAAGAAAGGATGAAGTAACACCACCGCTCATAGCAAGGGAGAAATGAGAACACAAGAGCTTCAGGCATAAATACACAAAGTCGTGATGGTCTCTGTTGGGTAAAAATAAAATGCTGTTAAATCTGGAGGAAAGGATTAAATGAAGCCGAGCAGTTGGTGGCAGTTACTTACTGAGAAGACGGAAATGGCAACGGAGATTGTTCTTCAAAAAAGTCTTTACCAAACTTCTCCAAAAAGTTTCTAAGTGTTGAAAATGTGCTTTCTTGCAGGTCTGCACAAAATGGACGGTGCCAAGGCAAAACAGGTCTGTTGATAAAATCAAAGAAAAAGTACATCAAAATCAAATGATCAAAATTGAGCAGATACAGTACATGCTTTAAAGTGAAAGAGAAATGAATAGGATTGGGGGTGAGGGGTGGGTGATGTAAGTAATGCAATATTTTCAAGATTTGAAATTTTACGTGTTAATTGAGGGATGATAAAAGAATACAACAGACTTACAATATTACAAAATTATTTTCATTAGATTTACTTCGCTTTTGTAGAGATTAAGAGATTTCTTTCTTAACTATTTAGTTCAGTCTGTGCATTATTTATTGCAGCAATCAAGCCTTGCTGTAAATGCAAGAGGTTTTAGGTTCCACTTACCTATCAGTGGGCAAAGCTGTCCACACAATGCTGTGTGAAGTTCCGGCAGACATCTGTCGCACGGCTACTCCTTCCAATCCCAAAACCCGCTTCGGTCTGGATATTGGGCTAGTTGAATGCCCCTGACCACATTGGCCCATGGAATTATTTCCCCAGGCATATACCTAATGAAATAAAAAGTTAGTTATAAAATCTAAGCAATAAGTTGAGACAAATACAAATTCAAACACCAAATTATAGCAAATTAAAAAAGGGTTACATTCTTTTCCTAAAATTTAGCAAAAACAAACCTGAAAGTCATCCGTGAGAGCTAAGCAGTGAGAATCTCCAGCTGCTATGTCAAGAACATGACTTCCAGATAGATCATCAACTTTATGTGGCACCAAAGTCATCATATCTGCAGTGCCATAGCCTACACATGAGCCACTTCCCCAAGTCAATACCTGTTGAAAGCAACAGATTAATGTTTGCTAAATGTCCAGATTAAATGTATGGAGCTATTGACAGATGTTCTATGTGAACAATGAAACATATCCTGCATCATAAAGTTTTTACCTGTCCACTTGATGTGAGGGCTATAGAGAACTGAGCACCTGCAGCAATTTTAGTGATACAGACACCCTGCAAGGCTTCGATTATTTTAGGGCGACAAACACGAGCGTTGTCTCCATGTCCAAGTTTTCCATTTTCTCCAGACCCAAAGGACCACACTGTTCTACCATCCTGAGAAAGGGCTAATGTGTGAGCGCTTCCACATGCCACTTGACCAACTCCTGAAATGTCTCGGACAAGAGTTGGCACATTTCGGCCATTGGTGTCGCCATGACCTGGCCAAATTAAAGAATGGAATCAGAACTGTGACTACGTCATGACCAATTAAGAGAGGAGGAATGTTAAGTTCTGTACCTAGTCTTCCGTAGTCGCCTTCACCCCAAGTATAAAGTTCACCATCCTCTGTAACAGCCGCACTGTGCCGGTAACCTGCATGGATGTGAGTCACCCTCTTTCCTACTAGCACTCCAGTTACAAGTTTGGGCTGCTTTTGTGTGGTACAGTTTCCGTGACCCAGTTTTCCATAGTCACCTGAGATACAACATTCAAGTTTATAAATTTTGATGACAGAGCAGAGAAGGAAGAGGAAGGTGGAATAGGGAGGAATTAAAAAGTTGTCAATATCGCAGTACATGATTTTTGAATGGCCCTCAGACACAGTAAACTTTAATCTGAAAAGAGGACTGGAAAATTAGACACAAGACAGAAGGTGCAAACTTACCATCTCCCCAGCTGTAAACCTGCCCTTCATCAGTGAGGCAGAGAGAATGTCCATCACTGCCTTTAGAAGATGATAGGCGAACGACTGCAGCAGGCATACTAACACGCCGGGGAACTGGCTGATTATTGGAATCACCCAGACCAAGACGCCCATAGCTGCCCTTTCCACAGGCTGACACTGTTCCATTGGTATGAATAACAAAAGTACAGTATTGTCCTGCTTCCACCTACAGAGAGAGAAAGTGAGAGAAAAAAAGACAAAACAACTATACACCACATAAATAAAGGAATCACAATGTAGTATTTCACAAAGATACTGAGGGTGTTTACCTGTTGTACATTGGTAAACATCTTTGCGAGTTTGGGGAGCAAAATCTTTTCTTGATTTCCTTCTGCAAGCTGATGAGATGAGTTACTGCCCCAGACATACACTTCACAAGTCTTTTCCGAGACAGAACTTCCAGAAACACTGCTGTCGACAGACTTTTCTCCGATACTTACCCTAGAGTCTGTTAAATGACTCGACAGGTATACCAGCTGAAAACGACTGGATTAGATAAGATGAAGGGAATCACAAATAAATCAAGATAAAAGTTTGTTGTGCGCACCTCTTGCATGATCAACATTGCAGCTCTATGAAGTCGAACTTTCGAGCCATCATCAGTCACATTAATTGGCATATGTCGGCATGATCTTCCATCACCACTAACAGCAGCTGAACGCATATTGGAAATAGCTTCATTGACCATAGATTCTGATATACAAATATAATCCGCTTCTGTGAGTGATTTGTTTTGAATCTCCTCTGCAGCAGCTGTCAGTACGAGGTCTACCCACTCCAAAAGATGTCTAGAGGAGCCGCGCTGACAGGCCAATTGCAGCATCAACTCGCAAGCTAAACGCCTTCCTTAACACACAAATCAATGCATATGAGCAAGATAGTTACATAAATCATAAGAATACAGGAGTCAAAATTAGCATGTCACACTTGACTAACCAACTGGGTCCGCCCCTGACTGAGGTGAAACGGTTCTGCACAAAAAAGAAGTAACTTCTGCAAGACAAGTTGAGCCCAGGGCAGTGATTTGACTCTCATTAGCAAGAGACAGCAACGGAAGGTTTCTCACTACCTCTGATGCTGTTTGCAGGGCCTGGTGACTTAGGTTTGAACATTCTGAAAGCAAGCATAAAACATTTTCAGCTTTAATGTTTCAGATAAAACTCGCATCATGAAAGCTACAAATTGAGTGAGCAAATACACACCAGGTGAAGTGCTAAACTGCCAACTTTGTTGCATCAAGGCGAACATCAGTGTCAGTCCAGTGCGAACTCCCATTTCCAATAAGGCATTAGGAGCTGTACTTGATCTCTCCGATTGAGCCACATTGCAGTCTCGGCACCGGTCCTCTTCAGGAATAACAGATAAAGACCTGACCTAATAGAAGACAGAACGAAACTCTTATTACTTCGGAGAAACTAGGATATTAAAAAAAATCTGTTTTGAAAATTTTATGTGACATACCTTGTCTTTGTTGTGGTATTTGTGACGAAATGCATAGTAAATTCTCTCCAGTATCAAAAGCCTTTGCAACAAAATTGTAGAAAATGGTGTCTCTGAACACACTGTTCTAGCTAGATCCAGCTGAGATGAGAGGAGATCTGCAATCTGAATAAATATCTTCAAAACAACTTGCTCCTCACTTCTGTAACATTCCAGTAATCAGAAAACTAGAAGTTTATAAGTTACCTGTTGATTTAATTCACTAGCCTGAGGTGACTGACTCTCAAAGTCTGGAAGGAGTGGAACAGAGTTATGGAAATTCGGTATGGATGGTGCAGTAACGTTGGCAACTTCCTTGTTAGCAGTAAGCCGATCAAATAGTGTCTGAACTCCATCCCTGGTTACGATTAATTCTTCTCTGCAGCTTTCAGAGGACCACACGGTGTTGAGATGATCCTGCCACTTAATTTTTATTGACTTCGGAACTTCCATCCTGGGTGATTTTATTTTGGAGATGAACTGACAATCATTGATGATACGTGGAGAATGAATCAATGAACTGAATCGTCAAAACCATACATTGACTCTTAACCTCACTCCTCGACGATTCATTTGTCATCTTTAGACCATTTACAGATACTTCGTCATTATTATAGGAGGTTTGTCACCTAGAAAAGTCAAGATGTCAAGAAATCAAAAACAGTAACTGTCTAAAAATGGTGGGTGTTTCATCTGTAAGGGAGGAGTGACCGATCCTAAGGTTAAAGGTACACTTTCACAGATTAGATTCGTTTGACAATATGTTCTTTTGTGCAAATTAATGCACTCACGGGTACTTTTATTGCGAATAAAAAGATAGCAAGAAAGCTCTCCAGAACAAACAAAATACTATTTGTACCTTGACGATGACAGTTTGAGCCAGCAGACGAGTTTCCCTATTTCTCTCCTTAAAAACAAAGACAACAACGAAACAACAAGTAGCAGCTGTTTTGATTTGCGCCGAGCCGCCGTCAAACTGCGTATAAAAGGATCTGCACATTCTTCGTTACTAGAGTCCTCTTATCAAGTCCGAAAATTATGACTGACGGAAAGTAATTATCAGTTTGGCTCTTTTTTTACTTGTTGTCATGTAATACTTCCGTCGCTTTTACTCTGATCTTAGTTGTCGGTGCACTTCTGACAGGTTAGGTTCTTCACGAAAATATGGAAAATCATTGTTTCTGCCCACGATTTCTAGTACAGTGTCTTATCTTTAAACTGTAATTGATTTGCCTACTTTTTCGAAAAAATGCTTTTGTGTTTATCATAATTCTTGCTTGTCTGCACTCTAAAGTTAACCAGAGAAAAGTGACAAATCATGGTGTGCCTTTATCCCTTGTGTGTTGCTAAGTTCTGACAACTGATATTTTTGCTCTTAATATTAATACCCATGGTGTTTTTCCCTTTTATCCGTACTTATTTTTTCCCTTTTACTTCTTTTCATGCTACTGCAGCATTGCCATGGGCAACAACACTAGTCTTTCCGAAGGATTAGGATCGTCTATGAAACCCTGCAAGGTACTTTATAAACATTAACTTGATATGAACCATGGCCTATTATGCCTGTCTGATAATTCAAAATTCATTTTTTTTTCTCTTGGTAGCTGGAATACGCTGTCAATATGACATGCAACAAATGCGTGGAGCAAATAAAATCTCAATTGGTTGGTGTTCCTGGTGTTCATGAAGTTGATATTGACCTAGCAACTGGTTCTGTTGTTGTAAGCACCACTCTACCATCTGCAGAGATTGAACATCTTATTCAAAACACTGGAAGAGATGCCATACTTCGCGGTATTGGCGCACAAGGTACTGATTTGACGACTATTTTTTGTTCAATGATTCAGATTCTAAGTTATGCTCTCTGATTTTTTCACAGTTTTAAATTATCTCTTTGCAGTAAACAAAAACCTCGGAGCTGCTGTGGCAATGCTTGGAGGAGAGAGTGGTTTCAGTTCATGTGAGGTTCATGGAGTGATCCGTTTGACTCAGATTGATGAAAATAGCTGTGTTATAGATGGAACTATTGATGGTCTGACCCCTGGTAAACATGGGCTCCATATTCATGAATGTGGAGATATTTCTGATGGCTGCAATAGGTATTTTTCTCCTCTGTTCACTTATACAGATAACACTTATTTGTTTTTATCTTACCTGTTTTTTATTTGTTTATGGACTGGCAATATGTTCAAAGCTTGGTATTTCTATTCCCAATAAATTACTGCAAATTTTAATTTCTCTATCTTCGTATTTTAGTGTTGGTGATCACTACAATCCAGATGGCGCTCGTCATGGCAGTCCGGAAAATGATAAGAAGAACAGGGTAGGATAATAATTTCTAAAGACCACTGTTGTGTCTTATCTCTCTTGATCTGAAAGCATATACTCTGCTACTGTGCAGCACATTGGAGATCTTGGTAACATAAAAGCTGGACAAGATGGACGAGCTGTTTTCCGATTTGTTGATCATCTTGTTAAAGTCTGGGATACCATTGGTCGTTCTGTGGTAGTAACTGAATCTCAAGACGATCTAGGTCTTGGCAACAATCCTGCTTCTCAAATAGATGGAAACTCTGGCCAGCGGTAAGAACTGTTTGATCATATTGTGATTTTTCAAGTATCAAATTGTAATTCTTTTTCAGTTTGCTGCAGAGTGAATTCTTACAGTACTACTTTTTTGATCTGTTTAGGTTGGCTTGTGGTATCATAGCACGATCAGCTGGGCTTTTTGAAAACAGCAAGAAAATTTGTGCCTGTGATGGGCTTACACTTTGGGATGAGAAAAACAAACCTTTGGCTGGAAATACAAGGCAGCAGGTCAATACCAGCAGTTCCAGCTCGAGTTCAAGTCATTTATAAAATAATGAGAAAATCAATCATGTCTTTCTTTCTTTTAAATTCCTCATTTTAGATTTTTTGCATCATGAAGTTCATTCCAATTCAACTGTTATTACCATTGTTAGAAATTTTGAATTTTGTTATTTTTCAGAAGAAAGTTAAATTTTCATTTTTATATATATTTTTATGTGATAATTTCCAAGTCAGTCCTTGTTTCTATTCAGCTAACTCCTATGTAAGTACATATGTTATTTTTCTTTAACTTTTGAATAGTGAGAATTTTATACATCGTAGTATCTTTGTATTTTATTTTCATCACATTTTTCTTACAAGGCGTTTGAAATCTTATGAAATATGCAATAAACACATGTTAACATCGATTCTAAGTATAAGTAATTATTGCATAATGTAAATGACCAATAATCAGATATCATTCTGAATTATTTATTGCATGTCTCTTAAACTGATAATTTGGAGATGAAGTTTGTCCCTTCAGATCATATACAGCTTAGCAAATAGCAGCTATAATAAAATTCTTCCTCTATTAGTTTTTATCAATTCTGTCAACATATAAGTACTAGAAATGATAATTTTAGCACAATACTAATTACAGCATTGATATGAAGTTATCTTTGGTATGAAGTTGTTAGAACTTGCCCTCTATTACACACAGGGATTAAATTTCACTTCCCTGTTATGGTGGTCAACTCACACTTTTTGCTCTATCAGTCAATCAAAAATGGCACGCATATGTGGCTGGTTTGATAAATGCTGTGAGTTAACTTAATTATTTCTTCTAAATCTAAAAAATGTAGTTTTTTTAGAGCATAAATAACTTAATCTCACATCCATCACTTAAAGAAATCATCCTATTGGCATCAACAGACGAAATCAGGTAATTGAAGCTACCTTGTAGCATGAGCAGCACCGTCTTATCTTAGACATAAACCTGGCATTCGTCTGAGTTGACAAAAAACGGGCTGCTTAACGTATGCTCTTTGCTGCTACTGGGATAGCCAGAGCCAGGAGGGGCAAGAAGTTTCGTCCGGGTCGCGAGGCACGAGTCAGTCCTAAAGAGACTCAAAGGGGAGAGATTCATGACTGAGTCACATGACTCTCAGGTCTTTAGTCTGTCCAGCCTGTAGTGCTGCACTGCCAACTGACTATCTGGCAGTGAGGGCGAGGGCGAGGGCGGCGAGGACCGCGGGGAGCACCGCGGTGGCGGCGGGACGGGGTGCCGCGGCCCGGCCGTGCTCGTGCTCGCCCTCCTCCACGCTCAGCTCGCCCACGTTGTACCAGACGTTGCGGCCGCCCAGCGGCTGCACTGGCCGCGCGTTGTGCGTCAGGAAGCCGTGCTGCGTCTTGAGGCGGCGGAACTCCTCCAGCTGCGAAAAAGACGACGACGTATAAGTAACCAAAGGACAGGGAAGTCCAGAAGACGTCAGCCTACCCCAGTCAAATGATCCGTCGACACGATGACGATTCGAACCCAGGAATCGTGCCAAAAATCTGTTCCAGATGTCTCAGATTCTGAGACAAAGTGCCGAAATTCAAGACAAATCGTATACCAGAATCCGAGACTTTTGTTACAGATTCCGCGCGTTTCGAACCCAGTGAGAAAGGAAAATTCGACGACATTGAAACGATGTCGATTCGATGTCGAATGTCGCCAACCTGTCGCTTTCAGGACCACTTTCGAGTCGAAAGCGACATGTAAAACGACAAATCATCGACATCTGTGTCGAATCGACATCGTTTCGATATCGTCCTTTCGCACTGGGAAGTACTATCTCCCTTCTCGTTTCACTGAGAAACTGACCTGCGAGTGGGACAGGCGGATCGGGTGCTTGAAGTCGATCCAGGTGACCACCTCGAGGCAGGGCGGCGTGGTGAGCGAGCCATGGTACGTGAAGTAGTGGGAGCGCGCGCAGGGGATGAGCGAGGCCAGGGTGAGCTGCCTGCGCAGGTTGAACTTGGTGTGCGGCGTCACGATCTGGGGCAGGTAGTCCACCATCTCCGAGTACACTGCGTTGTCCGAAGGCATCACCTGCAACAAGTCAAAGTCTGGATGCAGTGCAGGCGCGGATCCGCAGTGGGGAAAGCGGGGGCACGGGGCCATCCCACCGCCCTATTGCGCATTTTAGTGTTCACATCAAGTTGACATTGTCTGTGTAATAGTGCAACGCGTCCCAGCACCAGCAGGACAGGCCTCTCAATCAAAACTCAAGATGAGCTTTCTCCTCAGTATTGACTCTTGAGTCTCGAGAGGGCAGGGCTGTTCTGCTGGAACCAGCTGGGACGCTCCGCCGCTCCGCTCACCTCGTAGAAGAAGGCCAGCACCACCAGCCCGTCTCCCTTTTGCTGCGCCTGCTGCACCGAGCCGTACGCCCGCTTGTAGAACACCATGTGCAGCTCCATCGGGAAGCTGCGGCGAGAAGAGAGGAGCGGACGATCACGATCACGACAACAAACAAATATTATTCTCGGCCCTGCTAAACTTTTAACTGTTGTGCTTGAACCGAGGCTTGAACTTTAGCAGCAGAGGGAACTCGCCCAGCTAACGCTGTCATGGATTCGTCATGGACGACGGGAGCTGAATACCTAGAGACGCATCTAAAGTCGTCAGCGGTTCAGTTAAAATTCAGCAATGCAGCTAAATTTTTGGTACCAATGCTGGTTATGACTGCTAAAAAGTTAGCAATGGTCAGAAAAATATTTCTTGTTTTGGCGTGTTTAGCGTTTGAGCTGCTTACACTTGTTATGGCAGCCCTGGCATTGTACTCTCGTGCTTGTGGCCGGCCTCCTGGAGCCATGACAGGGGAGGCCGTCGGCTCCTACCTGTGGTTATTAATGAGGTCCTCGCTGCCGAAAGAGTCGTTCTGTCCCCAGTGGAAATGCAGCTGCGAGAAGACGTATCTGCCCTTGAGAGGCCCACCGGAGATCATGGCTGGCTCCGACATGTTGAGCTGCAGCAGCACTGGGGACAGAGAGCGCTGCAGAGTTAGAGAAGCACCCACAGGAAAATAAAGTATCTTCAGCTTACGAAAAACATCCGAATGATTTTGGAACAGTAATATTTCGTTTTTAGGCATTCACGACTTTTTGGTTTTTGTGTGTTTGGGCCTTTAATAGTATTTTGTCACCTGATGTCACGCTAAGTGCTAATGGAAGTGAACATTATGAAGAAAAATTTGGTGGCAAGTGTTCCACTATATGTTTAGAAAAGAATGGTCAATATGTCCAATTATTCGTCATGAAATTTTTCGCGTCAAAGCGACGAAAAGCCGAATAAAGCTCGTAAACTAAAATTTGAGAAACGTTAGTCACATTCGTAAAGTGACGATATTCTTTGCCAGCGTCTTGTAGGAAGTGAGTAACGACATCGTTTCGATGTCGAAGAGATATCGAAGGGGGAAAATCGTCGTCGTTTTGATGACTTTTTGACGTCATTTCTGGTGGTATTTTGTTCGAGGCCTCGCTTTACTCACTCGTGTGTCCGTTGTTGGTGATGGTGGAGGAGAGGGGCGGCGTCTCGAAGCCCTCGTACCGGATGGGCGGCAGGTGGACCCTCGTGACGTGGTGCTCGTCGATGTCGATGGGCGACTGATACTTGCCGCGGCAGGTCTTGAAGGTGTCCGCCCAGTGCTCGGGTCCTGCGGGGAGCCAAGTCCACCGTATGGTAATAGTCTAGGATTCAGAGTCACTTAATCTCTTACTATCAAGATCCCAGCTGTCATAACTTACATGAACAAACGGGTTCATATTTTGAGCAAAATTGACCATAATATGAACGAATTTCGCTATAATACGAACAACTTGAGTTGTTCGTAGCTATGACGGTTTGTTGTTCATAGTATGACCAAAAGTTCATAATACGAACAGATATGTTCGTAAGAAATAAAGAATGTACAAAAATTGTAAAATAAGCGGGTCAAAACCTTATTTTTGGAAGTTCCTTTTTAGAAAACTTTATGAAAATATTCCGTGGATATTCCTTTTAAAGTATCGAGGGAATTTCATTTTTGTTATTTTCAGTACCTAGAAGAAGAAACTATTTTTTCTGAAGAGCTCCGTAGAATCGTAACGGCTCTAAAATGTACAGTAAGCGAGCGCAATTGGCCGGCTGTAGTTGAGCGACGCGGCAGCCGCCTCCTGGCGCCTGGAGAATGACAGATAGGCAACCCTGCACGACGCAGTGGTACTGCAGAACAGGGGTGGTCTACCCGGCAGGCGCTTCAGACGCGATGACCTGTGTCGCGCAATACATATCCGCAAGAAATAGCTTGGAGTTCCAGTTGCAACGAGGGTAAAACTAGATTGGGATTAAAGGTTTGTTCTTGTTGCCTCAAGCTGTGAAAAGGAAGAGGTTATTCTTTTAAACGCCTTTTTGTCAAGCGTTTGTTGCATATGTCTTCTCCAGCTGGGTGGCTCTGAGCCGAGAGTGCTCGGAGCTCGACTCAGAGCCAGTAGGGGAGCAACTGCGACAATTAATGACCTAAACGGACCCACCGCGAATAGTGTCAAATGTGATGAGATTATGACGTCCTAGTTGAGAGCGCAGGGACGGGGAGGGGACGGGTGAGGATCCCAGGCAATTCACCCGCCTGACACATGCCCCGCTTGCTCGGCTCTAACGAATGGGAACCGTGAAAGGCCGCCACCGTTTGCTATTGTGAGCAGCGGCGCAGCAGAGATACTGTTTGTCGTGAACGGATTGCTGAATATCCTTTATCGCTCGCCGCTCCTGGCCTGGCTGGCCTGGCCTGGCCGTGCTCTGCTATGCACTGTTGGTGACCGAAAACGTTGGCAACGACCTTGCTAGTCGCTACACAGAGCAGCGGCCGGCAGTGGCGTAGCGTAGTGCCAGACAACCCTTTGCCTTAACTTCATACGGAATGCATGTAGGGTTGCCTCCCAGTGAGAAATTTCGAAGTCCTATATCCAAACGATATCGTTTTTCGTGTCGGAACCGACGCCATAATGGTTCTAACAACGACGAGTTTTCGACTTACAACGTTGGAACGACGTCAAATCGATATCGAATGTCGAAAAGCCATCGACTTCAGAACAGTTTTGGAGTTGATTTTGACATTAAAAGCGATATCGTTTCGATATCGACGCTGAAATTTCTCACCGGGACCGTCTCCGGGCAAACGTGAGTCAAAATGAAATGTCCTTGAAACTGAATCTTGCTTTCACTGCTGCGCTTATTCTTTAATTCCCATGTTTATGAACGTTGTACTCACCATGATTGCCTTCGTATGCGAAGTCGTCGAATGATTCAAGAACGCCACCTGTTAAACGAAAACAATTTCCGATTTAATTCATGAGGCAGGGATGTCAAAACTAAGGTTTTTGAAGGTGCGTTGCCATCTCAAAGTTTTCGGCACCAGACTGGATTCGGCTTCTCTCTCTTCACTCAGAAAAACACAATAATATGGCCAACACTACTTCTGGCACATTGTGACATCTTGTGAGAGTATGTGGTATCGAAATTCCCTCCCTGTCCATTTCCCACTTTACCCACTCTATGAGCTATTAGCAGCACTTAATGCATTCGTTTGCGGCAATGGTGGCCTAGACCCGTTCATTCGCTCATTCATTCATTTCTCGACTCGTTCATTCGTTCATTCATTCATTCATTCATTCATTCATTCATTCCGTGTCATCCGTCCCTACGTTTCTACTCCGCTAAGTGAACGCCCACTCCCTCCTGTTCCAATTAAGCATACGAAGCACGACTCGCACTTGTTTTGGGTTTTGTGATGAGGAGAGGGCGGGGTGGAGGGGGAGAAAAGGGGGGGGGGGGGGGGGGGGC
>CABIKL010000667.1:0-20010 GCA_902196195.1 Aptinothrips rufus
GCTTTCGTTATGAACGATGTGACCTCACATTGCCTATCGGGAGGCAGTCTACTATCGAGTACTAACGCAGAGGGGAAGGTATCTGCCCGGGAAACGATTCATGTGCAGTGTGCATCGTAGAGGTGGTGAGGCGAGCGAGCAGGTGACCAGCCACTGAATTCAAGACTATAAAGTCGATACGGTGCTGGGCGGGTGGTGACCCGTATAGGCCTCAAAAATAATGCCGAGTATCGCAATGCTGCATGAAAGATTATTTTTTTTAATTGCCCTGATCCGACAAGAAATCTGGAAGGATCAGTTGGAACCATCTTTGAAAAGTGGTCTGACTGCCAGCGTTCTTTTAGGGTCATAGTTAGAGAAAATATCCAGAAAGGTCAGGTAAAAGTGATACATAAGAATTCATTTACTTATTAATTTTAACATTTCTCTTCTTTTAAGAAAATTATAATATTTTACTGATTTTTAACTCGCTGGTTCAGTAAAATTTCGAACACTACTGCTCCTTTCATGTGAAAGCCACATTTCCTTGAAGTTGGTAAAACGCCTTTGTTACAAACGTTTTTTTGCCGTGTTCAGCCGGCCATGCCGCTGGGTATTTAGATGCCGTATCTCTGGCCGCGCCACGCGACTTGGTCACGGGGCGGCCCCGCCCCGCCCTGACCCGCCCCGCCCCGCCCCGCTCCGCCCCGCCCCGCCCCGCCGCTGATCTGGCGGCCGAGCTGGACTGGACACGCGAGGAACCAGCAGCGGGCCTCTGAAGCACTTGTCAGGACCGGCAGCAGGCCGAGCTCCATCGCTCTGTCTCACTTCCTCCCCATACTAATCGCATCGCTCTGTCTCACTCGATCGGCGACACAACGAGAGAGTTATCTTCGGGGACATACTCGGCGCGGGGCGGCCAAGCCTATCGAGTCGGGCCCATCTCTGGTCGGATGCGGAGCATGCGGAGTGTCTCCGGGGCCGGGGGCGGCCGGGGGCGGCCGGGGGCGGCCGGGGGAGGGAGGGAAGGTGGAGGGGAGGCCAATACAAACAGCAGACGGCCGCACTTTCACACCTCCCCACCAGAACTGACGATCGCAAGCCTACTGTTCGCACGTTCCGTTCACACCGGGCAAGATGACTCGGGAGAGACCGGGGAGGGGGCGGGGGCAGTTAGGGGGCGGGGCGGGGCGGGGCGGGCGAAGAACAAACGGTGAAACGTTCGCGTCCAGCAAACACCTTGTGCAACCAGAGGAGGGAGAGGGGGATATGAAGAGGGTGCGGGTAGGTGGCGGTGCCCAGGGGTGTAACGAAGCAGCTGTCTCTGAGAAAAGGGGGGGGGGGGGGGGGGGGGCGCAAGGGAGAATTTGGACTATGCCCACTCTTACAAGGACAAACAAGGCATGTTGGAAATCGATTCTGCGATAATTCGAGACAGAATGTCTTGCTAGCTTTCTCAAATACAAGTGTGTTTCACTAGCACGTTTTGAAAATCCTTCCAGTGTAATGGTACCATTGTACATCAAAATATCATTCGAGAAAAGCACGTGTAGAAGTCTTCATTGTAACCCTTATTTTTGAGAAGGCTGATAAAGAAACGATCACATATTGAGCCAGGATATACAGGGCCTCCTCAGCCACAGTCACACAGCAGACACCGGCAGACACCGAACTTATTGGCCGTTTCTCATGTCGTTTCCGGCCTGGACGCTGATGACGACAGCTAAGGTGGGGTGGGGTGGGGTGAGGTTTACCGGGGAGGAAGGGTGGAGCTGAGAATGGGGTGGCGCGAGCCGGGGCACTGGGGAGGAGAGGCGGTGAGGGGGTGGGGTGGGAGTGGCGCCGAGAGGACGCCAAGGCGCCGCGAGACTACCCGGGCGCCAGCGCGGTGCCTGATCGGGCGCCTTGCCTTGGTCCGTCCCGGCCCGGCGCCCGCTCCGACGCGGCGGCGAGGCGTGGGGGTGGTGCCGCCCCAGGCCGCCCCAGGCCGCCCCAGGCCGCCCCAGGCGACCCCAGGCGACCCCACAGCTACCCAATGGTTCGGGGAATGTCAGCTCAATGTCGCTTCACTCAGCCAGATGTGTGTCGCGAGAAGCCATAGGGTCAGTTCGGGGAAAAATCGAACAGGGGAAGAATCGAACACCCCTATTCTGGCCTTTTGAGAAGAGTGTTCGATTTTAAGCAGCTTTAATTCATTCGTTCCACTTACTATGATCTCAAAATAACCATCGTATTGAAGATACAATCATTATTTTGAGCTAAAATGTGCTGTTCGATTCTTCCCCTGTTCGATTTTTCCCCGAACTAACCCTAGGGGTGAGCCTCGTCCTGATTCACGCTGGGCTGCGTGGGGCACTACTTGATGTGTACTGCACTCCACGTAGGCTGCTTTAAAACGAATGCCACCTCACTCAAATAATGGTAAAATTACCACTTCAGAAATAGCAGTGCTGCCCAGCTCAGCCCCAACCGATCCTAAGCCCTGCCGTGCCCTGCCGTTCCCTGCACGCCCAGTCGCACATAGCGATCTGATGGGCTACGCCTGCCAGTTTGAACCGGATAGGACAGTACATTCCCATCGGGTGATCGGTTGAAGGAAGCCCACTCAGCGAGGTCAGTGCCAAGCTACTGCTGCTGCTGCTACTGGGCAGGGAGGGGTGAGCCCTGTCCTGCACCGGGTCCTTGGCCGTTCACGCCCTTGCTCCACGACGGCGGGGTGCCTAGTTGCCGGCCAGGCGGGGCGCGATGTATCGTTGACGTTCACCGCGCAGGGCAGGGAAGGGCAGGGAAGGGCGCGTGGTGCGGCAGGGCTCACACACTAACCGCTGGCCCGAGCTGGATGCCTGCCAAGCGTTACACGAGTTACGCCCCAAGGTTCAAAGCCGCCCTTTTCGCCTGGCCAGCCAGCGACTGCGAGCACCGCACCGCGCCGCCGGTTGGACGGGGAATCTCGGTTCCGGCCACGTTCACGGACGTCCATCCGACCCAAGCAACACCAGAGGACCTTTCTTTTTAAAAATTCACAGCTACTCGTAAAGTTGCGACCAAGGAACTCGAAAGCATGGTTAGGTGTGACTTTACGATTCCTTTTCGCAGTGCCAGCATCGCGGCGGGTAGCAATCTAGCCGGGGTAGCAGAGTGCCTAATGGGTTTCACCTGGGAGCCCGACCCGCGGAGGGAAGGGGTGGATTCTTGACCGGGGGCCAGAGATCTCTGCTCGCGACGGCAAGTACGGGGCGGGGCAGGGCGGGGCGGGGCGGGGCGGGGCGGGGCGGGCAGGTGGTAAGGAGCCGCGGTGCATTCCCAAAGTTTCGCAAGGTGGCCCTCTCCTCTCGGCCGGCTAGCGCTGGCTAGCGCGCGCACGGCTTATGAAACAATGCGGCGATTCAAGACGCGAAGCGGAGCGGAGGACCACCGGGTGATCCGCAGGCACCGCGCGCTACGCGGAGAGAACAGATAAGCTGCATCAGCTAAGGCACTCGCAGCTCGCAGAATATGGAGAGCTCAGATTTTACGCTTTCCTGCGTTTGTTAGCTGCAGTGCTGGGATTTTAGCTATGGCTGCTAACTTTCTTGCATCAGGAGCAAAGACTATGGTCTATCTTTTAGCTTCCCCTATTCTTGCGAGTGATGTAAGCATCCACGGCTAACTCTTAGCTGCAGGAGCTAACCCTTTCTTCCCTCGTGATGGAGTTGGTTAATGCGTGTAGCTCGTTTCATGAAAAGGTGAATACATGCACAGCTCGCTACTCGAGTACAGTGCGAGTGGAGTGAAGGGAGCCTTGCGGGGTTAGCCCACCCCCCACCCTGCACCCTTTCCCTAGGTCCTGCGGGGAGGGGAGGGGGCCCAAGGGGTTGGTTGGTAACCCCGCGCGTGTGTCCTTGCAACCCCTCCCCACCCCCCTCTCCCCCTGCAACCCCGCGAGTACTGCAGTGCCCAGCGCCACCACCGCGGCCCAGTGAGGCAGGACGGCCCGGGCCGAGGAGGGGGGGGGGGGACACCTGCTGCCGCCCAGAGAACTATCACTGCATCCCTTCCGAGCAGCGCTAATTGAAAATTCTATAACTTAATTTCTTTCGGGAACGTTGTTACAGTTTTCACGCTATTATTCTACCTCTCCTACACCTGCCACGAGAGGAAGAGGAAGAAAAAGAGAAAGAGGAAGAGGACGAAAAGGGGGGAAAACGCGCTTGTCCGCTGACGATGTAGCAGTTAGCAGTTTACATCTCGCAGTATCGCGATCGGCCGCGGTTATCGCCAACCTCTGAAACCGCCGTAATTTTAATTTCCAGTCACCACGTCAATTTAATGGTAACTTACTCCTCGATCTGCTCATGTGAGCAGCTAACACTGCTTAAGCTGAGCTGGGTTGGTCGCGGGGGGCGGGGTGGGGCGGTTTGGCTGCTCGCTGGTTTATCGGACCCGAAATATATTTCTGCTCCCCCTGTCTCTGGCAGACAATGCCATTCTTCCCGCCCGTCCTGGCAACTCATATGACAGGCAGATACCTAGCCAGAGAAGACCCAACAGCCCCCGCCCCGCCCCGCCCTGCCCTGCCCCGCCCTGCCGACCCTGACAGTGGCAACTTCATTCCCATTCCATATCTGAAAACACACGGACCTCCACTGCAGATCCAGAGCAGTACGGGCAGCGCAAGTGTTGAAGTTGGTATTTGATTAGTAATTAGCAAGCCTCCCACAAGATTGTCAAAGTTTAGTATTTCGATACAACGCTCATCTTCCACTAAAGAAGCAGATGAGACGCATATCGCAGGTTCAAATACCACACAACCAACGTGTTTTCAGGTCCAGTGCCCAGAGGATTTCAACCAATCACGACCGGACTGCCTGCTCTCCCGGATGCAGATTCTCTACCTTCGAGTCTCGGTAGCGTCAAAGGGGCCGGGAGGCAGAGCCGGGCCAGACTATGAACCGTGAGCTACACAAGACTTGACACACACATACACACACAAACAGACAGTCTGTGGCGCGCCGTGCTCACACAGACAAATCAGACAGGTGATGGTGTGAACCATGGTCACTCCTGACTGATGACATGACCTACCTCAAAATGTTCTCGTGCGCGGCGGGTCCGGGAGGCTGGGGTCGAGGAGACTCGATCACTCTACACGACACCAGGGAAATGAACGGGGCGACACGCCAACCTCTCACACGTCACCTCGAAAACAAACTAACAAGATTTGTATATTGGTACTATGTAATTTATGTATCAGTCAAAAACATAATTTATTTAAGTGTAATTTAATGAACTGTAAATGTAATTTAATTAACATCTGATTCAATTGAATGAACATTTTGTAAACGGAATTAATTCAAATTACATAAATAAGTAAATAAAACTTACACTGCATGTAATTACAACTATGTTAATTATGTCCTGGACTTATGTATGACTCGCATCTAACTTATACACAAGTTATGTTACTTGATATACCTTGTTTTCGAGGGTCTCACTAGGCTCACTAGCTGAAGAGCACAGCTGCAGTCTAGAGCGGGTCACACACTGAACGTCACGGACGTGCACTGACATAGCGGTCCGTCGCAGGGCGGACGGACGCAGCGGAGGTCGATCCAGGAGGAGTCTGGAGTTCGGAAGGGATCAGGAGGATCTGGAGTTCAGAAGGGATCTAGCTAGAGTACCAGATAATTCTGGTGTCCAGGAGGATCTGGTGTCCGGGAGGATGGTGTCCAGGAGGGAGGAGGTCTCCAGGAGGGACACTGTGTCCAGGAGGGATGGTGTCCGGGAGGGATGGTGTCCAGGAGGGAGGATGTGTCCAGGAGGGATATAAAGCGCCGCTGTCCCTGCGTCTCCAGGCGAGGGGCTAGTCAGAGCGGGGAGGGGGCCGACGCGGCGCGGCGAGCTCAGCGGAGTGGAGCACAGCGTAGCATAGCGGAGCACAGTGGAGCGAGGTCCAGGTCAGGACTGTGTGTGTCCGAGGGCCGCCGCGTCCATACTGGCGGCCCGGTCAGCTGGCGAGCGGGTCCCACCCGTCCCACCAGGAGTCCCACCAGGAGTCCCACCACCGCCAGCCGGTACAGTCCTATCCTATCCCACCACGGAGTCCACCTCCCAGCTCAGCTACAGCACAGCAAGCAGCACCAGACGGTGGGCAGACGGCGAGCGGCCGCCAGCCCGGCGGGTCGGGTTGGGTCGGGTCGAGGCCGGGCCGCGAGACGCGCCGCTGCGGCGCGGCGGCATCCTACCCTGCGAAGCCCGCGCCAGCCCGCGCCGCGCCGCGACCGAGGCGCACCCTGACGGCACGCCGGTGAAGATCACTACCAGCACCCAGCGAGAGCCACTGGCTCCGTCACGACAAGAGTAAAGAGTGGCCCGTCGGGCCCGTCCATAAATTACGCCCAGTGTGACAGTGAGAATGGGAAGGGCGAAGGGCGAGGGGAAGGGGGGGGTTTAAGTCTCCGAAGGGGGAAAATGTGTGTGAGGGAGGGGGACAAAGCCCTGTAGTTTATACAACTCGGAACTGAACGAAAACCGCAGTCTTGCAAGTGAACCTCACGAGGTGCCAAACGCCGATTGATGTCAAAGTGGGGAAACATGTAAAAACAGAGAAGCCCTCGATCTCAGCCGTAGGTGAGAAATGTGAAATTGAGGTGTGAACTTGGCTGAAATACGATTAAGTCCCGGCCGTTGATAACCTTACGGGTTTCAAGGGATGCTGATCATATCTAGATGGTCGACTTAGAACAATTTTTGTGTCTGTCCATTGTACCTTGTGAGGGCCCCTTGTTAGTAGACACGGCAACTATGGGAAGCCAAGAGTTTAAATGAGACTCACCGTCCAGAAGCATCACGTTGAAGCGCTAAGCAAGTCCTCATTGGTGACTCCTGGACGCGGCAGGAGCAGAAACCAGCATTCCCACGAAGCGCCACCGCCAGCAAAACTGTAACAGCAAATACACGAGGACCTCAAGTTGTGCTCGTAGTTACTCAAAGCAGAAAGGTTTCAATTCTAAACTGAAACAAAATTACCGGGTTCGTTGGGAGAGGATAGCTTGGATGAAGCGCTCCGACACTGGAGCCCCTTACGAGAGCAGGATAGGCAGCGTGCCGCTCCGCAGTGCATGCAGGCCAGTGTGTTGCCTGCCTTCCAGGCGCTCCGTCAGCAGCAGTGATGAGCGAGACAGAGCGACGCGGCCAGTATGAGGAGAGTGAGACAGAGCGAAGCGGTCAGTATGAGTAGCGAGGGAGACAGAGCGACGCGGCCTGTGTGAGGAGCGAGTGAGACAGAGCGATGCGGTCAGTATGAGGAGCGAGTGAGACAGAGCGACGCGGCCTGTGTGAGGAGCGAGGGAGACAGAGCGATGCGGCCACTATGAGGAGCGAGTGAGACAGAGCGATGCGGTCACTATGAGGAGTGAGTGAGACAGAGCGACGCGGTCGGTGTGAGGAGCGAGTGAGACAGAGCGACGCGGTCGGTGTGAGGAGCGAGTGAGACAGAGCGATGCGGTCAGTATGTGGAGCGAGTGAGACAGAGCGACGCGGTCGGTGTGAGGAGCGAGTGAGACATCGGTTCCAGATCGTTGCGGGGCTATTTCAATCCCATCGATGCTCCAGCGGCGGCTCGAACCGGATGGCGCTTGTGGATTCTCGCTCCCGGCTGGACCGACTTGTCTCTATTTAGACTGGCCTCCTGATTGGCAAGGTCCTTATCCTCGGCCCAGGCTGGGCGAGACGGGCCGGCGCCCAAGTGCACGAGACAAATAGGCTACAAGCGGCCTTAGGGGCGGCCTAAAACGTTAGGGGGGCAAAAACAAACATCGCTATCGTTCACTGAAAGGTATATTTCGGCCCATTTCCACAACGCACAAGCAGCTGTACGTGCGGGTCACGCGTAGTTACAGATATGACATTGCAAAACACACGATTTGACATTAATTTTGCTCTTAGCTAACTTTTATAGTGAAATGCCGAATCATACGCGTGGAGTACGCCATCAGCACGGAGATCGACCCAACTTAACAGACCAAATTTAAATGCTACGAGATCTAGAGCTGGAGCACAGTCGTTTTTCACGTCTTTGACCTACTGAAAGAAACATTTACAAACTTGTCATCAATGATTTCGAACAAAATCGTTTTCCCACAACCGTATACAGTGGAACTCCTCCGGGCGTTCAGACATATTGATTATACACATGCTATCAGTTATAATCGATTGCAGTTGTGAGGAAGATACTAATACGGGTTTAAGTGCTTTGTTAACGATTCTATGATGAAAGGATACAAATATTTCTCATTATGTCCAACCAAATGGCACAACTACAAATCAAACTACACATAGTTAAAAAAAAAACTAAGTAGCTGAATTTATATTAATACCGTCAGTATAGGAACACAAAATTTTACGCCTGCAAAATTTGAATTTTACTTAACTTTTCCAAAAGGGCACCACAAAAACATTAATGAGATTAATCTTTTGGAGACATCAATCACATCTGCATATATGCAATGATTTCACGCCTGACAGAAATATTAAAAATGCACACATAGGGTGAAAAATGCAAACAGTTAGGGAATCTAAAAACAAAACAAAAAATGAGAAAAGGAGATAAAAATGAACAGGTCCCTTCTGGCAGAGGTTTCAATTGATATTAAGTATTTCTCATCCAGTAACGGATACAAAGTGCAAGTAACACAAGAGCACAAACTTGATCAATTAATTCAAACTAAAAATAATATAAGATATACCCTGCTTTCACTATGATTTTATGATTATCTACTATTCAGCAAGATGGAAGATTCACAATATTTTGTGACCAGGAACAAATCAAATTATTGCTTGATGCATAAAAAAAGAAAAAGAAAGACACAATAGGTTTCTACTTTGGTAATTTTATAAAAAATACACTGATTTTCTCATCCTGCTTTGACTCCATAGCCCATAGCCCTTGTACAGCCCATCCCAGAACTCGGGATAAATAATCAATATCACTAGTTCTATCTCTTCTAAATTAAATACCAATAAATAAAATGGAAACAATAATGAATGCTTACGATGCAAATAGATAAATAAATAAGACACTGCAAGACCTTACACACACAGTAACCAAAGGAGCTCTTTCCTTTTGACTTACACATTAACACACAATATCCTTCAGAATACATTGAACTCAGCTGAAAATCAGTCTGTATGAAATAGTAGGACAAAGAATAAGCAAAAAAATTGTTAGGGTTTACTGCTTTAAGACCTCAATATCGAGCACAATAAAATATCTTCTTATCCTGCAAATTCCGATGCTCTCTGACTTTTTCATATTGCAAATATTAGAAGACATAACAACCACACAGAAGCAAGAAAAGAGTAAGGGACAAAGCCCATAAAGTTCGCAAAATGTACTCAGTGCTTCATCCAATCTTCAGACTTCAAGCATAAACAAAGTGCCAATATCACAACTAATCACAGATAACATTAATCTCTCCATCTCCATAAGACTTCCTCTAGGGCTCAATGATTGAAGAGCTTTCAACAAGACAACTACACCCACAGCCTGTTGGGCAACGGGCTTCCTTACGGAACCATGATTGCATGTGCGTCATGTGCCCTCCATGTCCACAAACTAAACAAACGTTCGCGGGACCTGTTACAACAAAGAGAGATTTGGTAACTGAACATGGTTGTACTAAACAATAACTTAGAAAAAGGAATAGTGATACCAACCTCTGACTGATATGTGACAAATAACACATTGAAGACTTAAGCGCTTGCAATCATGGCAAGACGCAGTACCGCTGGGAGTTAAGCAGTGGTGACACTCAGTCACAAACTCAACTCCTCGATGAACTTCAGGACCACTGGACATATATTTCATAACCTGAAAGTAAGTTATATTTAAGAAACTTATTCGTTATCAATTTATGTGAGAATGTTTGCAAATGAAGAAATAGCCTCAGCTGAGGAAGCAAAACGCAGTATTCAAAGCTGATAAATCAGAATAAACATGGCGCTAGGAATTATAAAGCCCTGGAGGAAATATCTATATGGCTTGTCCACCAATAGCTGGTCCATAACTCAACCAAAATGTAATTTATTAGGAAAGAATTTTCAACAAATAAGTCCTATGCAAATTTAAAAAAATTTAACAAACCTGAGCTCGAGCATCCAAAAGTCCCCATCTATGCAAAACATCTGCATATGCCCTCTTGTATTCATCGTAGAGCCATGTCTTCTTTTCGTCCAACATTCTGCACAGAAATTTATAATGTTTATTAATAACACTCGTACATGCAATAAAAGAAGATAAGGTCTACTCTAAATTAATATCCAATTTTCATAAAATAGGATTTGAAAACTCATGACCAAATACCCTTTATCGCTGGTGTTCGAAAATAAGTTTAACGAAGAATCTCCATATCCGACTTCTCTTCCTTCATTTACTTTCAGTCCCTCCAGTGAATCTGACCAAGAATTTGATCTATTTTGTTTCAGCAATGTGTAGTTCCATCCCTCAAGGCTAGTATCCAAAGGATGAATTGTATGGTAAGGTGATCCACCAGGCTAAAAATAAAAAAAAAAATTATTGTATATTGTTAACATTCCCACACATCAGTGCAATTCCTTCACAGCAATAACAACATCAGAAGATAACTCATCATAACTAAAACCATGAACAAGCAATAAAGAAATAACGATTCTAAACCTCTAATTATCTAAGAAGGTTCCAGACCGTAAGTAAAGCAATATACTTCAAAACAAGAAAGAAGCCTAGATGTGCTGAAAATACTTCCTGGGAAAATAAATCAAAGGAAAACACAAGACAAAAACAAAAAAAATCAATGAATGGGGTGAAAAATGCAAACATGTCAAGGCAAAGTAGCATGCAGTTAAAAAGAAGAAAATACCAACCAAAGAAAAATGAACAGTTTCAGCATAAATACCAGAGTGCCCAGAGAAGCCTAAAAAAAAATGGAAGACAGCCCAAGCGTAATACAAAATACATGCTCACAGTAGCAGCCAAAAAGAAAGATTTTCATTAAAATTAAACAAAAAATAAACAAAGTTGGCAGCTGGAGAGAGAGTACAGGGCTGGCATGGTATAACTTAACATGTTAAAGCATTCTGTGTTTCATAAAAATGATGAGAGTTGCAAATTTTATAATACAACAAAATTATAGAGAATTATTAGTCACATATCACACAAAGAGACATTAACATAACACAACAATTCAGTAAATAATGTTTATCAAATATGCTACTGAGCTATGTCTATGATAAGCAAATTAGCTACTTTTACATTCCACTGACTACAATCACGCCTCACAGTAATTAAGATAAGTGAAATTTGATCCTATACTTTACCTTGCTCCACCATTTTCCTGATGGAAGACGCTATAACAAAACAGAATCATGTTCAAAGTTATCTGAGATTCTCGGAGATTCTAGTGATACATAGATAAGACACACTTTTTTGGGGAGGCAAGGGGACTCAATACTCCAAAAATATATCTTCAAAAGAAATGAAAAACTACCAGACCATGTAAAATTTTGTATCAAAAGGCAATAAGAACTCAATTGCGCAAATATGCAGTGTTTGATAGAAGCAAACCAAACTGAAGATGAATAACAATTTCAAGTAATGGTAACGTGTAACTCGACAAACAGCATACACTCAATGATTAACTTGGTCTCTTGAATTAATGTCTAAGCGTTACTTGTAATTATAAGATTTTCTATTGGTCACACTTAGCAACATGCATACGCAAGGAGGATACAATTGTTTTAAGATGCACACCTTGTCACGAATTTTCCTACTTTCATGGAGTGTTCAAATCGCTTCAGCTTACGTCTCAAAAACTTATTTAGACAACCAAAAAATTTTCTTTTCTGCCAGACATTCTCAATCCTGATGGAGCCGAATATTTACATATAAATATAAAAAGTTAATGTTCCTGACACCCATGCAGAAAATGTTAGATGGCCTCAGAAGCATTAATAGTAAAGCCATCAGTTCTTCTGTAGTTAGCATTTACACTAAACTTGTTACGGCAGTTAAAATTTGGAAATTCTCGTGTTTGTACAATGACTAGTCATTTTGTGATATTGAAAAGATAGCGGCGCAAAAAGTCTGAAAAAACAATTTCTTTGGTACAGAGAAGATGGAGCACAAAACCATGGAAAGCATCCAAGAAAAAATCAGTTTAGCTTCTCATTGATAAGAAAGTATGTGCAAAGCACTCTTGGTCATGCAAAACATTAAGGTGCAATTCAACACACACACACAAATAACATTGAAATCTGAGAGTTGGTGTTCAAGTAGCTCGTATCTCTTGGGTCTTTGTTAACATTCTACACACTGAGTCACATCTATGATCAATAAAGAAATAAATGAAGCTCAAATCTTCAATCAGACAAAAACATTTGACAGTTTTTCGTTTTCATATCAGTCCAATGACCATGCCTTTCTAGTAAGGAAAATCGCTTTCCTCTTCAACAAACAAAAACAGAAATGACAATAGCCAACATAATGTTGACGTCACTGCATTTCTGCGGAAAGCCTCTTCATGAAAGATGCACTTTGAGAATTGATATACTTTGGCAATGCTACTTATGGTTGCTAAAAATTGTAAAATGAGCATCACATGAACTACTTTGTTACTTACACTGACATTGACCGACTTGCAAAGAGTTGTCTTGAAACGGTTTACATCCTGGCTGTCCAAGCGTGGGCTGAATGCACAGCAAAGCATGGCTGCCATTTGAATGTCTGACTGATTGGCAAAATGTGCAATCCTTTAAAAAGAGAAAAAAGAAATAAAACACATTAAAAAGAGTACATCAACACGATAGGGTTCTATTTCCTGATGAAAAGATGACATGCCATCCAACACTTACATTGCCTCCACAAGGCTTCGACCAAAAGGATGATGAGTCCAAGAAACACCATCATCAGGGTCTGGCTCTGGATTTGAAGCTGCAAGAGCTGCAGTTGTCCAGGCTTGGACAAGATCCCGGCGGTTCACAGAAGCAGCCACAGCTGCATTTCGCTGACACATGCCAACTATATCAATACTGCTAAAACTGAAAAAAAGAATTAAAAACCCAAATTACACAAAATTGAGGCAGGAGAAACAAAGCTTTTATGTAACAAAATCAGAATATTGCATGATGTGATATTATTTTTCATTTGACTGAATTTTAAAATGACTTCTTGTAAAATGTCTTTGAAACCAAAGCAACAATATTTCACATCATTAACCCTCAGATGGCTGAATTTCATTTGAATGATTGCATAGAAGTTGTTGTCCCTTACACATATTTTTCTCCAAGTTCACGATGAAGGAGGAAGAGTGGATTGGCATCATATATGAGCACTGCAGCTCTCGTTGTGCGCACAGGAGTCATTCGGCCAACAAGTCCCCTGGAACTGTTGTGGAAACCCCTCGAGCGCACTCTTGAACCCTGACCCTGAAAATGTAAACAAAAAAATAAAATAGGAATAAAGTAAGAGAACTCCAAACTGGCATAAATTAGTAATCACTCTTTTAGCAACATGATGGAATTATGTGTTTCAAGAATATGAACAATAAGAATACATGAAAGAGGTATAAATATTTAGTTTTGCTCATACCCTCTCTTGGTGATAAAATGAAGACACAGAATTATATGCATGAGTTGGCGTTCCAGGTGTCCATGTCCCACTTAGTGCAGAAAGAGAACGAGGAGTCCACACTTCTGAGTGCAATGGTAATCGTTTTGCTGTAGGAGCTCTACCAAAACAAACTAAAGCACCTGCAACCAGAAGCCAGTGACACAATTATAATGAGAAATATTAAAATCTTAGGAAAGCTACAGTCCAACAACTCATTCAAGATCTGTATTTTTTGATTATAGAAAGCAAAACTGAAATGGTTAAGTTGCCAGGTTGTTGCAGGCAAAATCAGGTCTGTAAGTGCAGTGCTGTATTTATTGATGTTGAGAGATTATAAAATCAAAACTCTTATGGTACTTACCAGCCCCAGAGAACTTGGCCCCAGATGTTCGAGAGAATGGAATATTAGCATCTTGAAAGCTGCGATACATATTGCTGGCATCCATGTATGGAGATGATTGAGATTGCAGCCGGAAAAAGGATGCAGTTTTGTTCTCATTGTCTTCCGATAAGGATAGCTGCAATCCAATGAAAGAACTCAAAATGAAAGGCTTGATTCAACTGCATCGTTTTAAGTGTTCTGGAAAGTCTACTTTATTTTCTTTCTTTTACCTGTTGGAGGGAAGACACAAGTTGCCGCAAGCATGGCTCCAGGCAGGTGCGGTTCTTACGGACTCTTTGTTGAGCAGTATGTTTAAGAACCTAATGTTATTGTGGAAAAAATAACATTTCAAACATCTTTAAGTGGCTATGCAGCAGACAAAACTCTTGTTCTGCTATCTTAATTAGAAAAAAAAATTCATTCTAAACCAGAAAATAAGGTTTTTGCTTACCTTGTGCAATTTTGACTTGCTGGTGGGGTTTACTGACGTTCCTTGGATAAACTGGAATGTTGGTGGAGTGTTATAGGGATAACTTGGAGGAAAGGATATTTGAAGAACTATGACATGACCATTGGCAGACACTGTGGCAGTGCACACGCGCCCAACAGGATCCATCTACAAAGAGAAATGGATTAAAATTAACTCATTTGGTAAGTTCAAAACTAAATGTTTTGTTGTGCTTCGAATTTACCAAATCAACATCCACATTGGTGACATTGAGATTTAAATGGGAGAATTCCTGCTGCAGTGTCTTGGGTTGTGTTGGTGAGCGAACTGCAGGTATCCTCTCTTCACCACCACTGTCTCCACTTCCACCTCTGGTAACACTGCCGTTGCTTAGGCTGCTGCTTCCCCCTCTGCCACCTCCACTTCCAATACCGCCCATGACACTTCCACCTTGACTATCATCAGTAGTTTCCGAAGTACCGTCTAATGAGAGAGACAAAGAGTTCCGTCCACTGGCTGACAACATCTCTGAAAGAACTGATGCATTGTCCAGGGTAAGCTGCTGGAGGTTATGTGCCATGGAATGCTCATTATCTGAAAGATTAAACAGCGTACAAGGCCTCTAGAAAAATAATGATAAGAGATGAGGGAAACTTCAGGGTCAGAGAAGCCACTTATCTTTGCTCTGTACCAATACATGAGGGTTCAGTAAATACTTAAAGAGAATACTTTGAGGGAAAAACAAGACCGAGTTGCTGAAATTTATGTACAATAAAACAAGGGAGAAGTAAATAGGAAAGTAAAATATGAAATACATACAACGATGGCGTGAATAATCATTAAGAGACGATTCATGATTATTTTGTGGTAGATCATCAATGAGGTCTTGTGAATCCAAACCATGATCCATATCAGGTTCATGTCCACAGAGCTATAAGATCACAAAATAAAAGAATTTTCTTTAAGAAAAATTATAAGTTTTATCTTATGTTTTTATGACAGCTGTTAGTAGACAGTCATATTACCTTCTGAAGAAAGGGTTCAATTCTCCATATTCTAAGACTCTGATCTCGAGACCATGTTATTAGCTCAAAGTCTGAAGAATCTGTAAAGGAGAAAGGGAACAAAACATTAATACCATACAAGAAACACTTCATAAATTGTTAAATCTTCAAAATCCAAGGAGCTAAATGCAGTTTGAAACTGCTAAAATATTTAACTCCAGCCTTTAATGTTTTTTATAAGTAACTATTCTTTTCTTTAAAAGTATCCCACAAGATAAAAGAAAATTCAAAAGAGGAAACAAAACTTACAAAGAAAAAATGTTTAACTCTACTAGATATAAGATGCTAAATTCATTTAATAAAGGGTTTTATAGAGCTTAGAATTTAGGATTCTACAGGAAGAAATGTTTGGATGATTACCTTGATTGACGCGACGCCATTCAAACTCCAGCACAACATCAGTGTGACCAACAAACGTGTGAACAGGTGCAGCTTGGTTGTTAATGTTCCACAGAAGAAGACTGTTTTCACCTCTTCTTAATTGAGGAACAACAACTGTAACAAGTCCTTCACCAAATGGCTGCCAGAACAACATTGTAATAAAAATGAGAAGGGCCAAAATTGAATTCCTGAATGGTTCTTACAGTTGTTAATAGAGTGCATACCGTGTATCTTGCTCTCCACACAGGTAATGTTGTTGTGAGAACTCCTTCCGCCTTACGTGGATTTGTTATATCAAATAATTTGACAGTTCCATCTTGACTGGATGTAGCCAATTGATCCTCATGTTGGGGACTCCAGTCAAGTCCATGTATCTAAAAAATCACATGAAATATGAAACAAAAATGAAAAATGGACAAATATGAGGTAAGTTTTAAATGTCTCCAGGCAAAATTTTCATTATGAGTAAGACTTAAAAATTCCAAGTGAATATTCATTGAGAAGTAGGGCTTACTTTAGCAAGATGTGCCGATATATAAACAACAGGGGCAGTTCCTTTCCTTTGGTCCCAAAGCTTGATATCACCATCATGGGCTGTTGCTAACAGGAAGCTGGACAGACGATTCCATCGAACTTGTGTTGATCCAGCTGCAGATAAAAGAAGCAATCAACTGACATGGAACGAGAGGCAAGAATGATGCTGCTTAAGAATGTGGAAGTCAGCATCCCAGGGGGAGCAATACCGGCATCATAATCTTACCCACAGCAGACAATGATTGGGCCGGTCTCCTTGTATCCCGCATGTCCCAAACATGGATGAAAGTGTCAATAGAACATGAGGCAAGCAAATTTGGATCAAATCTGTGCCAATTGACATCACTGACAACACGAGTATGAGATCTCAAAGAATGTCGCTGTTCTAGATCACCATTTTGCCATGATAAAACTTCAACTCGTTGGTTGCTCTGAAACAAATAAAAGTGTTAAAATCAATATTAATTTTCACTTGAGATCTACTGCCTGGTACTGAATAAACAAATGTGACTGATACTCACAGAGAGAGCACATAGCTCTTTATGAGATGGGTTGGGATTCCATTCTGCAGCTCCTACTTCATACTTGCTTTGTCTGGGCACTTTATGTAGTCGGTCTGATTGTTCATTTAAATTTTTAATAGCCAAGTATCTCCGACTGAAAGGTAAATAAGGGAACAATGTCATGAGACCCATTCATTAAAAAATTATTTAAACATTAAATCAAGAGAGAGATTGTGAAATACCCAGCCAATAACACAAAGTTTCCAGTATAGTCGACTGCCATGGCATTTGCCTGTCAAAAAAAAAAAAAAATAGATCGTAGCGCTAGTAAAAGACATTCTCTCTGAAGAAAGGAAGTAAATTGTATAACTGAACGGGAAAGACAAACGTAATAGACTCCGAAGAAAAAATAAATTACACATATTGACAATACAGTAAGGAGAAAAATAACCTCTCACCTGGAGATCCCGGTGTTCTGCCACAATATATTCGCTGCTCCATCGCGTTGCCATCGTGAGGAAACAAATACTCTTAAAAGATATTGAAATCACTACGTGTGTGACTTAACCTTTAAGTGGTATTTTAATACAGTTCTGCCGATGTCATAACATCACACGTCTACTAAGTGCAGAATCTTAAGCAAAGAAATTTTAGCTCTTCACTTCACTCAGATTCTCATTTTAGCAATACAATGCGCCTGAACAAACCGGACGGTAAAATATCTTAAGTAGAGCCATCACAACATTATGTTTTCGGAACTTTCTTGTCTAACGATTAAGTCATGATGCATTTTTCATAGCGAACTCCTACATGAATATGAATGTTGGGTCAACGGGGAGCGCGTGAATGATCTTCTGGGCACTAATGTTTAGCAAGCAACTTTTCCTTTCCTCAAGCCTTTCCTCTTGTATGTGTCCTTTCTAATGTAAATCCACAAATTAACTTTTTCTTGTGATAATCAAAGGAGGTTGTTTCGGCGCAGAAATCATATTTTAGCGCCATCAGATGCGGATGTCAAGTGACTACGGCCCTAACGCTCATTGGCTCTTAACACTCAAACCGGAACAGACACGATTTTGCCCCAAAATCAGCCTCGCTGTTCCGCACCTCGCTGTTGCCGAACGCACGAAGTTGTCCGGTCTGCCAGCCGGAAAAAATTGTGTAGGAATGTGTGTGGGAATCGTACATGGAAGTATTAATTATGTCTCGTGATGATACTTCAAGTAGAAGGTTCAGAAAATTTACTTAATCAAATGAGGTATGCCAATCATTTGGTAAGGCAGACCTCGACTCTTTTATTTATAGAAATAGTTTCCTTCCCTGGAATGAGCCGACAAAACTTAAAATGCTGGGAGAATTATCCAAACTAGTAAAGTTTAAGGTTCAGTGAACTTCCCAGGGCCTGATGAGGCATATGCCGTTACCAGTGAGAAATGGAGATCGAACCGAAATCGTTTCGAAGTCGAATCGACGTGATTTTCGTCGAAACAACGCAGAATCGACATCGAATCGACCCACCATTTCTCGCTGGGCGTTGACAACAATGACTTGGTAGGGCCTGGGCCTGGCCTGGGCCTGGTTCTGTTCAGCCCATTAGGGAGGCGAGGAGCGCGGAGGACGGCGCGGCGACGCAGCGCATGCTCGTCTCGGTGCGTTCGCAGGTCGCCGGCCAGGCGCACGATAACGTGTCGCTGCCCATGAAGCAGTACTCCAAGGTGACGTTCGCCGCGAAGCCCCGGTCGTCCACTCGGTAGTGTGCGTGGCGCAGGTCGTCGCAGAAGTCTGGCGGGGTCCAGAACAGCTCGCCGCGCACGTCCAGGAACTCGTCGCGCTGACCCTTGTGGCGCAGCAGGGCGTGCTCCAGGCGTATGAACGTCTTGTAGTCCGTCTTCCTGCTCGCGGGTGTGCGAAGGGCATGAGAAAAAGAGACAGAGAGAGAGAGAGACAGAGAGCATCACTAATGGTGGGTCGATTCTATATGGAATTGATTACCTGTAATCGTAGACCCAGAAAGTTTCATTGTCAGTGTCCGGCAAGGGGTACTCCTTGGGATCTTCGGAAGCGAATTCCAGCACGTCTTTATTCCAAGTAACGTTCAATTTCCCAGGAGCTCCGCCGTGCTCCTCCAGAATCTGTCAGGGCGCCATTGAAAAAGTGGTTAATGAGTTGATGTGATGGATCAATGATAACTGACACGCAACCATGGCGAGCTGCATTTGTATCACTCTTCAAAGGTGATCCACTTTACCCCACATCGGCTCACTTTACCCCAAACTACGGTGCCAATTAATGTAGACGCCCACAGCGACACTGCTAAGAAAACAACTTTTCAGTCTGTAGTTTCGAGCATCAGTAAGTTGCTCGCACTAGCCGTCTCATTGTCATAGCGATATACAGTACTTCATTTTTCCTGGAGAACGCACTGCACCTGTACGGTTGTGTAACTAGCCCTACCTCCCAATGTCTCAAGGGATCTAATCATGGGATCTAATAGTACGACCGCCCGCTGCAGGTCTCTGGCATTTAGATCCCGGATGGTGGCTCATCGAGTGCGTCTAATGATAACCCTATACCCGCTGTCGTGTTGTGGCATCAAGTGCTCGTCTAATAATACCCAGTATACGCTGTCGTGCTGGCTGCAGCTCCTATGGTCCACCTTGAACTGTTGGTGCACCTGTACGGTGACGGTGAGGATCCACGACAATGTTTCCTCTAGTTCTGTCATTTAATCGCATCTTCCTCGTTCTTCCAATCAGCGTAGTTTATCCAGAATGTTTCCGTTCTTACGTTATAGGAACATGAAGGCTGCCGTACGCAGTTCGCAGTTTTCGCCTCTGCCCCCCCCCCCCCCCCCCCCCCCCCCCCCCCCCCCCCCCCCCCCCCCCGGCCCCTCCAAAAAATAATCCAGGCTTTCACGCGAGGACTCCTCTGAGGGAGAAACGAGAACACGTCGAACGGCGATTAGAATTCGTTCCAATGCAAGTACACAAGAACGCTCATCAATTCCACATCGTTTCAACTGGGCAATACTCACTGGGCTGCTAATTATTTGCTCACAAGGAAGACATGAGAGTAACTCCACCCTCTTTCCCTTC
>CABIKL010000668.1:0-20008 GCA_902196195.1 Aptinothrips rufus
TTTTCTTCTTTTTTTAATTGTGTTAAAGGAGGGAGCAGCTTGCCGGCCAGATCTCAGGGGAATGCTCACTTGCTGCTATGTCACCCCATCAGTCTTGGTTTTATAACTTTTAAAAAATTAAATTTAAAAAAAACCAATAATGCCATTTGGAAAGATGTAGAAAAAATGAGCCACTAAATTAATTCTGATCCATGGAAAGTAACCCCAATTTTTTGTGTTGTTCCTTTTGTTCACAATTGTTAGCAGGGATATGCAGCCCATTTTTGAAATTCTAAGTCCTGATAGGTATTTGGAAATTGAGGGGAGCAACCAACATCTCAAGTGATTAATCTGACGTGCGTCCCACATTTTTTTGCGGATCAGTAAGGAGAGAAATTTGATAAACATTTTAAAGTTGGGTATTTTATACTTAAATTTAGTCATCTGTACTCAAAATGCTCTTTTGCTGTGGGACTTCAACACTGAGAGTTGCATTTTTGAAATGTGTTATTTTCAGTTCATAATGAATAAATTGAATGATCTTCTACAACAGGTGGTTATTTATAATATTTTATGAGTGCTGTCTTGAATATTTCCTTCCTCTTATTACTCTTTCAAATTTCTTTGTGTTTCTGTGAAAAAAAATATTTTGTTTAAATTGGATTTTTACATGTTAATTCGATCTTCAAATAAAATTAATCAATTTTTAAGGTGCGAGTAAAATCATTTTGTGCTGACAATCTCCATAGTCCATGAAGTTGATCTGAACTCTCTGCATGTAAGTTAGCTTCGCTTCTGTTCTGCTGCAGTTATGTGTAAGCAGCATGTTCAGGTTGGCAATCTCTGAAGATCTGCTTGATGACTGACTAATGTTCAATGTAGCGAAAGTAACAATGTTTCGCTGTTTTGCTGTTGGGGATAACATCAATTACTGTATAAAGAATGTAAATAGTAGGAATGTTGACAAGGGCATCAGCCAGTGAAGAAGATAAGCTGAATTGAACTCCTGTCATTTTAATCTTTTTAATCTGTCTGCAAAACTTTATTGGGACTTTGTCCGTGCGCACGTCAGCACAGCATGCTGTTGTGTGACGGTATCAATATTGAGAAACCTTAAATTGTGGTCTCTACTTGTTTAACTTCCTGATGCAATGTCATCAGAAGAAACAAAGACTGTCCTGGAAGCTGAGTTATTTTATTGCATGTGGTGTCTTTTTAATCACCTATGTAAGAAATATTTTGCATATAGCTTCCTGGAAAATTCTGTGTCTCCCGGGTAGACCTCAATACTCCTGATGATTACATCGGTGTTTTTAGTTTTATGAAACTTTTTTGTTTAATAGTTTTTGGTCCGACCTACGACGCAGTCCAGCAAGTACAGGCCACGTTATTGGTTTTGTTACTAGCTCCCTGTTCAATTTTAACACTTGAAATGATCAAAATTGTTGTTCAGGGGAGAATGTTTTACATTTGGTGAAGACCACATGCTAGTTTTCTTGGTTCTCTTTGAAATTGATTTCCATGTAATAACAGGGGTTGTTTTAAATTGTGTGAAGTGTGAAGTAAATAACCTTTTCATGTGAATCATACTGTTTCAAGAAATATTTGTGTCTTGAATTTAAGCTTCAAGCACATAGGGTAATAAATGAAACAATGAAAGCTATGTATTGTGTTTACTTTCTTCCATTGCTTTTGCTCTGTAAGATTTTGTAAGCTTTAGTACCTTTTTTCATATTAAAGTTGTTATCAAACATCATACTCTCAGCCACTTTTTTCTGTAACTTTTACAAGTTTTATCCGTCTTTCAATGTTTGGAAGATTTACACATTGTAACGAATGTGATTTTTCTTAGCAGGAAAGCAACCTGTGTACAGGAAATTTCAGGCCACCTGCCTAGGATTGAGATACTAGCTATGGTGCATGAATGAAGTAATTGTGTTAGCGGAACAAGACTTATCATTTTTTTCTTGTATCATTTCTCATGATTCTTAATGCTTGGTTGCTCATAAAAGACAACTCAGCAAATGCACTTTTCATTTTTATTTTGGGCATACCCACAATAAAAACAGAATTTATAACACTTCATTTACAACATTGGGATGTTCAGTATTTTCAAACAATGCATACATTATGAGAAATACTAAGTAAGATCTCAAAGCTCATAATCATCATGCCACAGATATGCAATTTTCGCGAGTTCTTTGACGAACATAAAGTGAAATTTCGCATTTTATCGCGAATACCCGAAATTATGCTCGATTCACTGCCAGCAGCTTTCTTTCCCGCGTTGGACATTTTAGAGCAGAACAACGATTTCCCATAGAAATATCACGGAAATCGCGAATTTCGCTCGTATTGTCGCGAGGAGAGCAGGACTTTGCGAGTATCTAAACAGGATTTTCGCATTGTATTGAGAGTATATTATGAGTGTAAGCAGTGCTGAAAATTTAAAAAATTAGTTCTTTGTGAAATCCTACATAGTTTCAGTAAATTCGCGGGTCGCGAAACTTGCACATCCTTGCAATTAAAAAGACACCACATGCTTGAGAAAAGAACAATATAAAAATGAAATCTCTTCTATCCATCGGAAAAGTTATCACAGTTTCCAGTTAAACAATTATAGAGAGGTTGAATGGTCCATTCATAAAACTAAAATGTAATACCAGCAGCATCAAAGAATAAGCACCACAGTCTATCTCGATAAACTGATTATTAAGTACTTATTTTAAGGTAGTGAAACAAGACAAACAATCATCAAAAATGACCCCAGTTTATACTGAATTAGGAGTCACTTCACTGTTGCTAATTCAACAATTAGGAGTAGATAACATCACAAATCAAACTGAGGAGCACTTTTGCAAAACTGATTTTACAAAATATAAAAAATAAAACATTTATCATTATAGTTACATTTAAAAGTTAAAGCAACTGCAACAGAAAAATCACAACAATGCCATCACCTGTGTTATTTCTTTAAAAGCCATTTATGATAAGGCAGAACTAATGTTTCGACTAGAAGCTGCAGAGAAACTGCGGAACATTTCTATGTAGTGACCTTGCTCTTTACCTCGTATTCCCTACCACAAAAGAGAACAAAATTAGACAATCTGGCAACGAAACACGCAACAAAGATGCTATATTTGCAAGGAGGACTCACCTTCATTTCCAAAACCCTTTGAAGATCTTGCAGATCTGAATCAGGAAGCAGTTTCCTAAACTGCTCCACAAATGTGCGAACATTTTCAATGGGAGACATAACCACTTTCAAAACCATTTCAGCTTTGGTCATACCTTTGACTACCACCTTTGTGTAGCTAAAAACGTAGAAAAATTACTTTGAATTAATTGAATGTACAGTTGGAAATTTAATTCAAGTCTCCTTAAAAAGAGATAGTAATTAAAGATAGTCTTACAAATGTCAAGTGTAATGGAGAAAATAAGTACCTTGCTGGAGCCTTCCGATTAACTTGAGAGCCTATTGATGGCAAATCTAATAACACTGTTTTTAAACTATGCGAATCTAATAGTAACTGTTCAGCTCCCACTGTGCTCAACGGACGGCATTTATAAAGATGTTGGATGAACTTTGGAATGAATGAGCTGCAAGACAAAGATTAAAACAGAGGTGTGCTATGTAAATTGCTGCATTCAAAAAAGAGTTTTAGCTTACTTGGCGAATTTTACACAAAACTGTGTGAAATATTTCCGAGAGGAAACCAGCTCATTGCGCACTATTGGTACAGTTTGCTTAAGATGTGATGTTATAGCAGTGACATAACTACTTTGATCGCCTACTGTTTCAATATTGCTCCATTGAATCTGAAATAATTTGGTAAATAAGTCAGAATCATTATGATTTCCAAAAAAAAATAAAAAAAATGAGAGGGACAGAAACAAATAAAGAGGGCAGAAAAGTAAACATGTGCACAAATACAAAATATACTACTACACGATAAAAAATGTTCAGTTGAACACAACACACCTTACTCATCGCAGTTAAAGCAGGCTCACATGAAAGTTCCAAATCTTGTACAAGGAGCTGAATACAATTTGATATTACACTGCAAAAAGCACGGGAACACAAGAGATTAATATGATATACCAGGCACACACTCAGATTTTCTTTAAAAAAAAGCAGAAGACAAAAATGTCTTGCCAAATAATTTTTCTCAGAATTAACTCACTTATGAAATATATCTTGTTCTTGACTAAGATTGATTTTGTCAGCAAACTCAGAGTCTACTTTTTCCTTCAGTTTTTCTTCTAACTGTTGAGTTGTCTCCAAACAATACTCTGCAGTAGTCAGGATGCTGTGAATGAATTAAAATCTCTACATCACCAAATTACAACATCTGTATGAGCTTGGCATGTCATTGCCGAACTTACCAGCAAACTCGTGCTTGTTCATCTGGAGAGTATCGTGACACATCACCTTCCTTCAGTAAGCTTTGAAAAGTTTGCAAATTTTGAATAATGCTTACAGTGGATAGGTCTCGAGTGATACTACCTAATGAAGCAGCAGCTCCTCCCACTCTGCAAAATTATGACTATTACTAAAAAATGTAATGTAAGATCAAATAGTAGATGTATGAGAGAAACTTACTTTGGCAAGCTATTTTGTAATATTCTCAAGGCATATTCCCGTAAGTACTTTTGGAAAGTTCGTGCCAGGCCTAACATTGGCTGTCCAGTGCTCAGTTGAGTACATTGCACCAAGCATTTTCGATAAAAGACAAAAAGGTCTGCACATGAAGGCAAGACTGCTGCGCCACCTGATCCAGTTTCAGAATCTACCCCTGATGAAGGATTATTAGTAGAAATAGAAGGGCGCTGTAAGTTTTGAGAGGCTTTTAAATCCTGCACAAACCGTTCCATTAAATCTGCCAGGTTTCTGAAAATAAAAAATTACACAATTCGGAACTATAGACACAAAAATCAAAATTTATTCGCAGTTGAAACTTAGAAAATATGATACAATCTAATAAAATAGAATATTATAGAATATTATCTTACCTATCCAGGCTTTCAATATATATGTAAAGGTAGGCATCAAAACAGCTACCTATTAAACCATGGAATGGTGATGGCTTTGGCTTTTGTTCACCCTTTGATTCTTCTCCTGAATCTGTTTCAAATGGGTTTGTAGATTCAGAACCATCTTCAAATGGATTTGTGCTGGTAGGAGGCTTCAATTGTTCCCATGAAAGTATATTTATGAGTCCAATCAGCAATAATAAGTCCAATGTATTTTTTAAGTAAGATGTTTCAATAATTTACCTGGGAGCTAGGCACATGTTGAGGTGAATCAGAATTTTCTTGAAGAGTAATACCTGTGAATCTCCTGGTTAACAGACTTTCAAAGTTGGCTGTTCTTTGAATAGCATACAAAAGTAATTTTACATCTAGTTCAGATGTTCGTTTAGCCATTAACTTTGTAAGATCAGACCTTTAGATGAAAACAGAGTTTTGAATGACCAAACAGTCTAGACAAAAATGATAAGAATCATCCTAATCCCAGGGAGTAGCTAACTTACTTTGTCATTTTACAGAATTCCACCGTAATTCTTTCTGAGACCTCCCAGTTGGCTGGAAACATATTACCAAGACGTTCTTCCAGTTCTAAAAGATGACGCTTCAACCATGCATAGCGCTTGTCAATTTTGTCCAACCAGGCTGTGTCCTGGTTCTCTTGGAATAAATGCTGGTATTCATTTAATTGCAGATTTATAAACCACCTCAGGAGTTCACGTCTAGCGAAAAGTAAGAGAGATAGTTAAATGTTTAAGCTGAATGACAAAAGAGAAAATAAATTTCAATTCAGAAGGCTTCTTACTTGACTTTCGGATCCAATATAGACACAATGCGACAAGCATCAGCGAGTTGCCTGCTTGGGGCAGAGTGCTTTGCATTTGGACCAGAGAATGCATCATGAAAGTCATTGGTGATTTGTTGAGCCAACTGCACTTGAATTTGCTTGACCTAGAAAAAACACAATAAAAGAAAAATTACAGCATTTTCACACAAAAGGACATTTTTGAGATGAGGAGATAAAATTTTATGTGCAAAATGGATTAAATATAAATTGAGAAATATATGACAGGGCATGTTAAAATTGTAAATCATTCATATTACCCTATCAGCAAGTTCCCGAATCTGTGGAATATCCATGTAATTATTGAAGTGCTCCATGACATTCATTATGCCTTGTAGAGGCATTACTATCTCACCATATTGTCGATTTTCTGTCAATGACCTAGAACACAAGAAATTATCAATTAAATCTTATCTCACTATTTTACATCGAAATTGAGAGAAGCGCTGTACAGGGAACCCTAAATCTGACGGATAGAGAATGCAGTGCTTACTGAAGAGAGTCCACACCCCCAGTTAGCATATGCAAGTGATTCAAAGTTGTGATAGCAGCAGTAAGATTCCGTTTAGCAGTGTCCAGCTGCTTAATATCGCGAGTGATTTCACGCACAACCTCCTCAGATTGCTCAGCCTTCCATTTGATATCTTTGATGTGAACAAATAATTGTCTTATAACTCGTTGAGCCTCCTCTAAAGCTGTACGACCATCCTAAAAAGAGAAATTGCACATGAGGATGATTTTAGCGCTGTATTTAATGTATAAAATGCTACTAAAAATTGTATACTACTAAAAAAATGCTACCAAAAATTGTTTAAGTCTTACCTGTCCAACATTACTCTGACCCCTCACAACAGAGCGAATCTCATCGTCAATCGACTGAATTTTCATTTGCATATTGTTTACGACTTCATCAATGTTAGACAGAGATTGCTCTGTTGGAAATAATGAATTAATGTAATCCACTTCATTAAAATCAGGCTGATCAAGAGGATCTGTGCTTGGCAAAACCTAAAAACAAGAATACAACCAAAGTAAGTAAATGTACGAAGAGCTAAAAAATGCTATTATTTTCGGGAAACACGATTTTATTACATTTCATAGGTGCTTAGTGAAAAATCTAATCTGAATACAAAACACCTCCAATAGAATTACTAATAATCACACTGGACCAGCAACAGAGAAAGATAGGTTATAAACTCTGTTGTTTACGTGGAAACCACCGGTAGAAAACAGGAATCATCCATCGAAACAGCCCACCATGATCCGTACCTGTTCGATAGCCTTTTCCACCTCCTCAGGAAAAGTAATGAATTTGATGGCATCTTCATCGTCTACAAAATAGTCTTCGTCGTCGGCGGTTGCCATTTCTGAATTGCTGTCATACCTCCCACAACCCTTCCCTTCCCCCTCCCGCACAACCACTATGAGAACTGAGTGTACCGTACGTGTCGGGCAAGTTCTTGTGAATGAGAGACTTTTTTTTAGTGATTGCCGTAGCTTTCAGAGTCAACGCCACGAAATCCTTCTCGTGATTGGGCAAAAGAATTATCAAAGCACTGAAAAGAGCACCTCTCGCAATTCATCTCCAAGACCGGGATGGCAGGTTCTTCCGTTCAGTGCGAGTGCGCTATGTTCTGGCATTCCCTGGAGATTGGCGTCTCTGTGGTTAGGGAAGAAATTGAAAACGGGTCGATCATATTCAACTTATGGCAACCCAGAAAGGAAAACGATGCACTTATTTCTTCAAAGCTACCCCATTTTTTTCTCTTTCATCTGCACCAGGATGTACATAAGCAGGTCAGTATAGTGTAACTTAGGGATGAGAGATTAGTGTAGCAGTTTGTGTTGAAGGCAGAAACACAACAAAAGCAGATCTTCGTAGTTGGATTTTTTTTTATTATGCAAATGGCATTTTCCTGTTTTAAAATTTTTTTCAGTATGAAATAAAAAAAAAGATGTCAAAACATTATTACAAAACACAGAAATGTACTTTAGGTCATAGAAGGCAAGAAAAGGCAGACCCTACTTTAGGACCTGTAACAACTTGACTTACGGTCATACATCATACTACTTAGCGAACGCTGCACCCCTATCCTCCATCCTTTCCTTGGGTACAGAGAGCAAATAAGACTTTTGTATAAACAGCAGAGCAATAACTCAGCGATGCGAGCAGGCAGTTGCCTACCGGTGCCAGTGGTAGCCCGGCCGAAGCTCCGAGAGCCCCGAGGCGGTGATGAAGCCGATGTTGCCCACAGTCTGTGAGCCGAGCAGGCTACCGGCCGAGCCCGGCGCGGGCCCGGACCCTGGCGCGGGCCGCTGCGGGCGCTTCAGGCTGAAGTAGGCGTGGTGCGAGTTCGAGCCGAGGCCGTTCCCGAGGCCCTGGCTCTGGCCGTGGCCGTGGCCGTAGCTAGCCCGGCCCGAGGGGCGCCCTCCGAGGCTGTGCGTCGAGTCCCTGGGGTCCCTGGGGTGCGGCGGCGCGCGCAGGGTCGGCGGGTAGCCACGCGGGCAGGGCGGGCACAGGCTGGACAGGCTCCCGGAAGGCCGCGCCAAGGCCGCCGGCGCGCCCAGTGCCACCCGCACCTGCCGCAGCAGGCCCCCCAGCATGGGCCCCATCCCCTGCACACAGAGCGCAGAGTCAGTCCTCGTCCTCGTCCATGGTTTGAAGATACTCTGGGAAAAGTAGGGAGGGGCGGCCTTGGCTCGAGGGGTCGACGACAACTCAAATTCAGTGTGTAGGTAGATCCGATGTGTCCGTGCAACAAAAACCTATCTGCAAAATGTGACTGTCATAAGCCTTCTACCCGTGTCTCCCGCAGCTGATTGGTCAGAGAAGGCAGGAGGGTGTTGAAGAGTTATGAAGTCGTCACATTTTGCAGATAGCTTTTCGAACGCACATATCGCAGGTGGTGGTTCGTAAACTACGTGACCGATTTAGTGGGTGTGGGGCTGGTCTAATGTCACGGTCCTATCCCAAACACATGGCAGGGTTAGGTTAGATAGATCATGGAAAGGGGGGTGGGGGTCGAAAAGTGGCCCGAAATCGGTTAGGTAGTATATGAACCGGGCCTAGCCATTCAGTAGTATATGTTTATACAGTGCATATGCAGCACTTATTCGGTAATTTATTTAAAGCATGTTGGAAAAATCTTGTTTGTGGATAGCTCCTAAGGGGGTGAAAAGTGAAAAGCAAGCGCCGGAATTTAAGTGAGTCCTCAGGATATAAATCTGATGAGATATTGATCAGACTCAGGGTCGTATTGCTCGTGCCCACGCGTCGTGGGACCGTCAGAGCCAGCCTCAATGTCATAAAGACGTCGCTGCCGTCTAGGGAACGTTGCGTCGAAGTGCTTCATGAGGGAGCAATGTCGCCAAGACTCTACAATTCTAAAAGCAAGGCTGCCAGGCTGCTGCCGTAGCGTTGGACAATAAGCTTTTAGTCGAGTCGAAGAGATATGCTATGCCCCATGTTCCAGTGTCTTCAGGTAGGAGTGTCCGGTCCAACACTGCAGAGGTGGAGAGTGGAGAGGCTCACAGTGCAGATGCAGCAAATGTTCTGTGGATCCCAAACGAAAGCCCCGACAGCTGGTGTGCAACTAGAGGACGCTGCATGCTGCTGCTAGAGATGCTATTTCTCAAACCCAGCGCTACTCGCTCTTGTATACCTTCAGCTCTCACAGATGCGCAGTCGAGACTTATAAAGCCCAGTTTACACGTGAGCTGAGAACAGAAGGATATCATGACGTTACACACACCGCCGTAAGGAGCGCTCAGTATTCCAGTCAAAGTCAAACTGCATGACCGCACAACTCCGCTGCATAGCGGGTCTGCCTATCCTGACATTCGCAGGCGCTCAGCGGACGAGCTCACTTCATTGTATATACACACTATGCACTGCTCTGTCCGTGTTAGACGGCAATATAATTCGGGTATCCAGTATCCAGCTGTTTTTAATTTTCTTTCTGAAGTACGTTGATTAACATTGCCTGGGTATGTTTAAGAGGAAACGTACTCCAGCAATATTGATCAACGTATAAAACAACGTTGACATCATGCAACAGTCCCCAGCAATATTGTCCAACATCTTCCTGTCATGTTGGACACACCAAACATTGTCTACCAATGTTGTTCGGGGATGTTCACAAACCACGTGGTTGGAATTTGGTCCATCTTGGACACCCCCCTCCCCCTTGGAGGTGCTATTTTGCCTTCCTCTTCCATGTTGAAGCATAGAGCCGTGATTTTGTGGCCAACCCTCACCCTCCTTAAACTGGACCATGTGGTTTGTGTACATTCCCTTTCAATAATGCCAGCAACATAGACAAGAACAATGGACCCCAGCCCACACTAAAACGGAGGAAATGGATTTTGACCATCAAGGCGTGAAAGTTGTAATCACATATCTCCACATAATAAGTGACTTTGCTTACCAGCTTGGGGTTGGCCTGCGGGGGCGCCGTACTGTGAGCGGGGCGGCAGCGGGGAGGCTTGACGCGGGCCTTCTGACCCGCCCCTACCTCCGCCCCCACCCCCGCCACGTCCCCCACGCGGTCTAACTGAGTGTGGCAGCTGCGGCGCGAGCCCAGGGCCCCAGCTGCAGGTGCAGCCATGTGGTGCGGGCCGTGCTGCGAGCTGGGCAGGTGGTGGCAGTGGTGCCGGTGATGTCGCCGCAGCTGGGGCGGCCGGCCTGCAAGCACGGCGTCAATGATAACTCGCCCCGGACCCCCCGGGGACTCAGGGGCGCGCGGCGGCGGCCTGGACGGGCTGGCGGGCGGGCTGCTCGCGGTGCTACCTTGCGCCGCGGGGGTGGCGGACACAGCCGAGTCGGACGCGGACAGCCGGCGGGGCAGCAGGTGCTCGGCTCGGGGCTCGGCGGGCCGCGGCTGGTAGCCGTGGTAAGTGTGGTGGGGCCTCGCGCCCGCACCACCGTGGACTCCGGCGTGCTGCTGCCGCGCCCGGACGTCCTCAGTCGACAGGTGGCGTGTCTGCCGCCGCCTGGGGTCCGCGTCGGAGTCCCGCGGTGGTCGCGTCCTGGACAGAGATAGACGTGAGAGCCAGCCGCGGGCGGGGAGGATCAAAGGGGAGTGATGCACAGAAAAACCAAACCCAGTACCCAACGCAGATACCAAGAGCAAAACAAATATTATTGGAGGGGGTTTTGAAACCTAATCTGAAACGCGTTTCAATGCTTCCTTATCATTTTGCAACAAGTCTCCCACTATTTTTTGTTTAAATATTTTTTTCCTTGGTTTTTGGGTTAAGTTGTCCCAGACTCTGGTTGGTTTTCCCAAGTGTGGAGAGGGAGTACTCACGGCTTGCGCAGCGGCGGCGTGCTCAGTGGGAGGCTGCCGCTGGTGCCGCTGCTGCCGCTTCCGCCGCTCTTGCTCTTGGGCGCGCCGCCCGCCACGCCGCCGGCGTTGAGCTTCTTGGTCTTCGAGGCGGCGGCGTGCAGGTTGGTGACGCTAGCGTCGCCGCCGCCCCTCGCCGCCATGTGGGCCCGCCGGCCGCCCCTCGCGGCCGCCCCGCCGGGGTGCAGCTTCTTGCCGCGGCCCTGGCCGTGGCCCTGGCTGCTCGTGCTCGTGCTGCTGCTGCCGCTGGGGGTGGGGCTGCGCGCGGGGGCGGGGGCGGCCCGCTCGTACATCTCGTACAGCTTGCTGCGGTACTCGCCCACCGACAGCTGCACGTCGTCGCTCAGGGTCGGCACTATGGAGTGCTGCAGCGCGGGCTCGCGGCCGTGCCGCCGGAAGCGCGCCACGTAGGGGTGCTCGAGCGCCTGCTCGGCCGTGAGCCGCTTGAACGGGTTGAGCACGAGCAGCTTGCACACCAGGTCCAGGCCCTCCAGGGGCGCGCCGCGCAGCAGCTCGGACAGCGGCTGGCGGGGGCCGGCGGGCGCGCGCTGCATGGACAAGCAGGCGAGGTGAGTCACGTGAGTACGCGGTATGACATCGTGATGAAGAGGCGCGGTTACACTGCAACTGCAAATGCAATGTGTTTGGAAAAGGAATGCGGAAGGCATTTCCACCCACGAACGGAACAGTCTTGAAAGAAATACCAGCTTTGGGGAACCCTTAATTCCCGACAAACAGGCGTACAGTAACCAGTTTCAAATTTTGGGGGCTCGTTTAGTGGATTATACAGGAATGCAATTTGGAGTACTCTGATCATTTTGGTACAGCTCTCAAAATGTGCCCAAAAATTTTTAAAACTGGGTTTACTTCTCCTTTGTTTCTCGAAAAGCTGCTCCCCATTTTGCATTGGTTTTTTAAGGCGCTCCCTGATGGGACATCTTACGCGTTAGAGGTCTTTCACAAACTGACTGATTCAGGGGTGGGGTGGAGAAAAGGGGAAGGTGCTATCCCGAATACACGGTAAGGTTAGGTTAAATCGGTCACGGAAAACATGGAGCCGGACTTTAATCGGTCATGGAGTTTATGCGTGTTCCTTTACCTAGGCTAAGCACTTTTAAACCAGCTAGTGAGATGGGTGAGCTGTGCGCTTTAAGGTGATTTAGGTTTGGTTGCAAGCGCCGAAGGCGTTCTCTTTCCAAAGTCATTGCATTCCCAGTGCAGGCAGTTCGACTCACCGTGAACAGCGAGCTGCCGTACCCCGGACACACGCACGCCAGGTCGGCGGGCGTGGGCGGGTCGATGGTCGCCATGATCTTCTCCACCTGGTTGATGGTCGACGAGCCGGGGAACAGAGGCTTTCCCAGCAGCATCTCCGCCAGGATGCAGCCCAGGCTCCACATGTCGATGCCCTTCGTGTACCTGACAAGCATTCCAAAATTCGCGTTTCTGAGGAGCAATGTACTTTTTTAACCCCATTCTGAGTGGAAGTCCTGAAGATCGAGTACGCGAAATGAAGGAATTTAGGATGGATAAAATCGTGCAGGGTGAGGTAAGGAAACAAAAAGAACGCACAGACAAAACGGATCGCATCCCAGAGGGAAATGCTGGGTCGATTCGATATCGATTTGATGTCGTTTCGACAAAAATCACTTCGATTTGACGTCCAAGCCAAATCAATTCGATCTCCATTTTTCACTGGGATTTCTCTGAAGACAGTGGCGGTGACACTTGCACGTGCACTGCGCTTTAGATTCGCCACCAAAAGGATGGCGCATCTTTGATATGTTTCTGATTCGTAGACGAGCCCTTACTGCTTGGAGGCGACCAGGATCTCCGGGGCTCGGTACCAGCGCGTCGCCACGTAGTCCGTGAGAGCGGGGTCCGTGCTCGAAGCTCCCTCGACGCCTTCGCAGGAAAGAGACCGCGCCAGGCCAAAGTCAGCTATTTTACAGCGGCAGTAGCTATCTAGCAGAATGTTTGACGGCTGAAAAAAACAACAGAAAAGTCAAAATAAAGGAAATGGCGCAGTACAAGGGGGAGGGGGAGAGTGAGACGGACGAGCACACAGAAAACGAAAAGGAACTAATTTTGAATGTTATCGGGGATTACAAGCCGATGCTGTAAAAGAAGCAGAGTTTAGTGGAACGTACAAAAATATTTCGTATGATACATCAAGATTTGGTTGAAACATGCGTGCGAGATCTTTTCGTATGCTACCTTTTCGCTAAATCCAATTACATCCAACTTTTTTTCTTTTTTTCAGTGGATGTGAGTCTGATGTGGCTTTATGTGATTCCCCGTCCGAAACTCATTGGGCTTTTTATTCATGGTGGCAATTAAAAACTTACTTTTTGATCTCGATGAATCACGTTGCCCGAATGGATGTAGTAGGTGGCTCTGAGTAGCTGATACATGATGAATCTCTTGTGAAGGTCCTGCAGGATGTGCTTACGTTTGATGACCTTGTGGAGGTCCGTCTCTACCGCAACAGAAATTGAAAGTGGTTAGCGCGGCCTAAATGTGCGCTTCGCTAAGATTAGATTTCGTAAGAAATGGAAGGAAACCGAAATAATCAGTGTACAGGAATGAAAGTACTGTTACTTAAGTGCCCTGAAAATAAATAACGCATAGAAACAGTTTTCTTGGACTCAACATGTTTTAGCGACGCTGCCTCAGTGCAACAGTTCGTTATTTAACGTTAAGGTGGCTGAGTAGAACAAGCGAAGACTATCCGATCTGAGGGATGCCGGGGAACACCATCGAAAGTCTATTTTCCGTGGCTTTTATCTCGGCTATCACCATAATGACGTAAATTTCAGTTTTCTGTGTACATCCATTATTAACTAAGAATGTGTACTTAATATGTCGATGCTTACAGCGTGACAGGGAAGTAAAATACCCAAATGCAGCTCCAAAGTGGATCAACAAAGTACGATTGTGTCGATAGGGCAGGCCTACCTAAGTAACTTACCCATATATTCGAACACGAGGTAAATATCCTTGTCATTGCTGGCCCGATGTATATTGAGTAATTTAACAACATTTGGATGATTCCGAAATTCTTGTAAAAACATAATTTCTCTAAATGTTCTTTGTGCATCAGTCGAGTTGCAGAATGCATCGAATATCTTTTTGACAGCAACCGGGCGGTTATTTGATCGATCCACAGCTTTCCATACAATGCCGTAAGCCTGGAATTGTAAGAATAATTATTTACAGGAGAAAACATGAAAGATTTGAATACTACAACTTTTCTCAAGAATGGCACTTGTCAAGCCTTTCTGCTGTAAGGAGAGGGAAGGGTTACGAAAGGTATTAAACGACAATGTTTCTCACTTACGCCTTTGCCAATTCTTCTCTTGAGGTCATATTTTCTCGTTATACAATCATCAACTTGGGAGCTGCTACCCATTTTAGATACAATCAAATTTTCTTCTGTAATCCATTCCTCTTCTGTCGTATGCTTAAAAACTTTCTTTCCTATCAACGGACGGTGTATGAGATGAATTAATTAACGACTTCCCCGTCACATGACTACAATTTAGTTATTTACGAAACGCCAAAATAAAGATTTAAACTATTCATATTTATTGACAAACAATGTGTTCTCTAAGTGACACGGACACTTGGGGATGTTTACTGCGGTGTTCGGTTGCTATGACGATAATGCTGACTGGTGAGAGGGTGAGGACTGTCAAAGACATGTCATGGACTCGGATCCGCGGCATGCTGCTATATTTTAAGGAATTGACTATCTATGAAGGCGATCGAGAGGAAGCGGTTCAGAAGTGGTTGTCGGTGGCTTCCGGTGGCTTCACAACTGTATTGACCTACAATCGCGTCCTCACGCGCCGCCATGCCCGGGTCGGCTCGCCGTGCAGGCTGCGCGTGTGCGCTCATCCGTATACCCCGCCAAGCAACCTGGCCAGGCCGCGCGTACGCTGCGTTGGCAGCACTGCACTATCCAGTTGTTGTCAGTCCGTCTGTCTGTCTATCCGTCCGTCCGTCCGCCCGTCCGCAGAGTTGCCAGTGGTGCCAGTTGCCACCAGTCCAGCAGTAACCTTCCCGTAGGCACTGCCTGCGTTCGCTGCGCTGGTTTCCCTTCCCTCTGTTCGGATTATGTCACATACGTAAATTCGGAAATCAGTCACAAAATAGCTGTGTTGAACTAGTGCGGCGTGTGCGGGTGTGCGAATGACGGATACAGTGTTCAGTGCGAGTGCCTCGTAGATACGCAGGAAGGAGGTTAGGATAACATTCCTCAGCGCCGTAGAGCTGCGGACGGGGCGAGGATATTGCACTCCCTCTCAAACAGACGTGAGTTGATCTATTTCCTCAATTATTGATCCATTCTCTATACTGTGTCAAATGAAAGTTGAGCATGTTATTGGCAAGCCCTTCTCTTCGTTGGCAAAGCGACATTTTTGCATTGTTATTATTATTGTTATCTCGATGCGGAACTATTTTCCTGGAGCCTCTGTGACGTTTTCCTGGATGAATATTTTTCGCAAACCTGTCAATCGTTGACATTGACACTGCAATTAGGTTCAAGCGCAAAATTTCGAACGAATGTGACGTTTTAAGGCCTCTTGGCTCCAAGTGTTGTTTATCATCTTCAGTTGATATATTTATATATTTACTTTTTTTTAAAATTTATGAATGGTTCAACAGGTGGTTGTTAACAATACCACTTTAGTATAAGAGTTCTTTGAAACATAACGTAGTGCTTGTAACATATATTATGGTAGGTATTTCTGCTGAACGTCGCTAACAGCCACTCAGTTGATGTATTATTTATCCAGAATGGAAACTGCATTAAATTTTTCCTCTTTGTGTTTAATTTACATTTCTGTCCTTATGTTGCTCTAAATCAAAACAAAACGCAACCGAGCATTTCGTGGATGTTCTTGTTTGCTTATGTTTCAATTCAATTTCTGTTATTTGTGTTTTTTCAAACTAATGGTACAACAGTCTTGACTTCTAATTGTAAAAGAAATACAAAGAAAATAAGCTTTTATCTCAAAATTTGAGGCCTGTTGGCCTGTTGCAGGATTATGGCTACCTCCATATCTGAAGGCCGTGGCGCTCGTGAGACTGAAGGGGGAAGTGACGGTGGAGGCCCAGAAGAAGACGAGGGCTCCGTCACGGGTTCCGAAGTGAGCAGTGTTGTGAACAACGGCTCTGTAATATCAACTGTGCCTGACCGGCATGGATTTCTTGGTGGCTCTCAATACTGTCCAGACGAGTAAGTACAATTGTTTTAATTTCTAAGAATATATGGTGGGCTTCATTGGGGCTGGAATGAATTTCTATTGAGTCCACATCAAAGCACATTTTAGTTACCTACTTCAATCGGTTTATTTTATTTTAATTACAGTACCCCTAAGTTAAAATTAATCAGTTTTTTTATGTGAAGTAGTGTGTTAAAATATGGATGCAATGTTTTAAAGCCGCGTACATACCTGTAGGTGATAAGTTCCTAGGCAAACAAAATACCTGCCTTTCAGAAAATTTTGAAAGGTTTGCTCCCGATGAGCTTCCTACGCCAAGCCGAAGGTACTGGGGAATGTCATGACAGCAGCAGATTGGTTGTTGCCAGATCGTTTCCCTCCTTCCATCCGTCAGCTTTTGCAGCACGGGCACAGCGTCTCATTTGTGATTCGAGAGTGCGGAAGACCGGTTGTTCTGATAACGCTTGCCGTTGGCGGGGCGGGGCGGGGCGGGTCGGGGCAGATCTACCGAAGCGCAGTCCACCGCAGCCTGTTCCGCCCTGCTGCCGTCCATGACGGCCAGGTGCCTCGCCAACAATGATGAGCAACTGGCGGATCGAGCTGGACCCGATCTTGCTCTGTCTCACTCGCTCCCCGTCCGTAGTGACCGTATCGCTCTGTCTCACTCCACGGTAAAAACGGTTCCTCGGAATCCAAGGAACGGCGGATGATTCCTTGGATCACCTATCCTTTTCCAATGGACTTTCAAGGCACCATCCGCCGTTCCTTGGATTCCGAGGAACCGTTTTTACCGTGTCGCTCCGCGTACTAACCGCATCGCTCTGTCTCACTCGCTCCCCGTACTGGACCGCATCGCTCTGTCTCACTCGCTCCCCGCACTGGACCGCATCGCTCTGTCTCACTCGCTCCGCGTACTAACCGCATCGCTCTGTCTCACTCGCTCCCCGTACTGACCGGATCGCTCTGTCTCACTCTAGCCGACTCGATCCTGTCACGACCCGCCGGTCGCTGCAGCTGCAGTTAGTCACCAGCCAGTCCCCGTCACAGCTGTTCCAACTACAGTCTACCTGCAGGGCCCCAACTTCTGCCTCACTTCATTATTTAACTTTGATCCTGATTACAAATTATTCCTTGTTTGGTCATTGTCGTTGTTCTGGCAGTGTGCTGTGTGTGTCTCTGGGGTCCTGGGTTCCGGGGGCGGCAGGGGGAGGGGGCTGCGGAAGGAGCGGGGTCCAAGCAGACTAGGGGGCGTCACTCGCGACGTCACGGGGGGCGTTTGTGTATGGGCGTAATTTGGGACCAAATGGAAAACGCAATGGTTTCGGTCGTTTCAATTCGTGTGAGTTGATGGCTTAGTTATTGGAAGGGACGTCACTGCTCAACCATCAAAGCAGGCAATCTGCAATGCTTCGTGGGGTAAATTGGTTTGAACGTCACTTTAATTTCAGTGAAGTTTTAAGAATTTTTGTCACGAAGTTCAAGTGAAATTCAATATTGTTGTTTTCTTATAGATAATTTTCTTCCATATTTCAAAGTTTTACTCTAGTTTTATCACATTTGAAGAGAAAATAGTCCAATCCTTTTTATCTCAGTCTGTGCTCTTGTCCGCCAGGCCAGCAGCCTTTCTGTAAGTCCCTTGCCCTGCCTGTCTGCTGTCATTCCCCGCTAGGCGGCCGTGGGCGTTTGTGGTGAATCGCAGTGTGAGGCGGGGGAGGGGAGGAGGGGAGGGGCGGGAGAGGAGGAGGGGAGGGGAGGGGCAGGTCTCTCGAAGTGCACGGAGAACCCCAAACGCAGGGATCTATTTCCAGCGCCATGCGCTGCGGTCGGACCGGCGGCGCCGCGCTGCGTTTTATGTACGCGCCCCTCTGGCTGGCCTGGGGGGCACCTAGAGAGCCTAGAAGGAGAGAGGCGACAACCGTCATGGCGGCTACCGGCCTGGGATCCAGCTGTGTCCCCTCTACCCCGCACCCTCACCGCGCGCCTGGGAAGCTAGGCACTACGCGTGCGCTGTCCCCAGCTGGATCCAAGCGGCTGCCTGGCCCACTACCGCCATGACAGTTGTCGCCTCTCTCCGTCTAGGCTCTCTAGGGGCACCTGGGGAAACGGGAGGGCGAGGGCTGTTTATAAAAAGATCCTGGGGTCGTCCTGGGCTTGGCCACACCACCATATGGAGAACGCGTATACACTGTCAATGCGAGGGGTTTAGATAGAAAGCGCCTAAGACATGCACCCAAAACCGGAACGCCTTGAGGCGCTTCCTGGGGGAACACCTTATGCGTTACCTGTCTAAGCACCTTTAAATAAGCAAAATAACGTGGAGCATCTGTGCGGTACAACAGCCACGCTCTATTTCAGTGGTGCTTGTCTTCTAAAGCACCTTCTCCTTCGGCCGCTGAGAGTGGATCTAGTATCGCACTGACGCTCCATGTTATTTTTCTGGTTTGAAGGTGCTCAGACAGGTAACGCTTGTTCCGGTTTTGGGTGCAAATGTCTTAGGCGCTTTCTATCTATACACCTTGCATTTACACTGCATCCTACGCGTGTGTGCGCGTCTACCTCATGAGCTGTCTGTTGGGTGTGTAGAAGTGGGAGTGTTTGTTTTGTTCCGTAGATTATTAATGCCTGGTCGGCGCCGTATCGTATCGTATCGTATCGTCTCGCGGATGTTATCGGCGGCTGCCTTCCCATTTCCTGTCGTATCGGGGCTCCTGCTCGTGTCCAGGCTTGGCCCGCTTAGAGCGTGCGCATCGCGCTTTCCGATACGCCCCGAGTGTCTTGACATGACAGTGAGTCGCGTGGCGCGGCGTGGCGTGGCGTGGCGGTACAGAAAAGCCAAAACCCAGAATATAAGGACAAACAAACCAGAAAACAAAGGGTTAAAGATTGTTTTTGGAAAAATAAAAAATAATAATAAATTATAATTGAAGGTCATTTTGACACCTGTTCCAAAACGCGTTTCGAATAAGCATTCCGGTCATTTTAGAAAAGTTACTTTAACATTGAAAAATATTTTGTTTACCTTTTGTTTCTGGGGTGAATTTCTCCAGATTCTGGGTTTTAATTTTTCTTTGGATGGGGGGCGTGGCGCGGCGGGGCGGGGCGGTTGGCCGGGCTTCAGCTTGTTCCCTCCTATCGCCATGACTGCTTCCAAAGTCAGAGCAAGGCGTGACATGACGTGCTGACTGTCACGTCCGTCCACTCGTCTCTCAACAACAATAAGAACAACAATAACAACCACAAAAAGCCAGCAGGTCATATGGAAAGCGCAGCTGCGCAAAACGTTGGGCCTGTTGGTTTGAGGGTACGGTAAAAGGGCGGGGCGGATAATTAGGGGCCGGCCCATTGTCGCCTGGCTGCGGGCCCCCCTTGGCCTCGCTGAGGGCCCCCCCCCCCCTCCCCCGCTAGTGTGCATACCCCTCGCCTTCCATAGTCAGGGGGCTCCGCTTCGCTGGGCGATTAGAAGCGGGAAAGTGGGCCGCGGTGTGTCACACAGCAGTGTGCGGCGCGGCTAGGAGTGCCGCAAGGGCAGACCCCCGCCCTCCCCCGCCCTCCCCCTCCCCTCCCCCTCCCCTCCCCCTCCC